>PVIY010005219.1:7665-96294 GCA_004026745.1 Myrmecophaga tridactyla
TGGGTGTGGGTGTGAAGCTGGCTCCCACCCTTCATCCCTGCAGTGCCCTGGGCAAATTAACCTCCTTGAGCCTCAATTTCTTCATTGTGTAAAATGGGGAGGATAGCCCCTACCTTGCAGGTTTCATATGGTGTGCACACAGTGGAGGGCCAGAGGAGGGCTCGTGAAATGGCAGCTGCTTTTGGTGTGATCACTCAGAACATGGTCCCTGAGCGTGTGTCAGTCCTGGAGGGGTGCCTGTCCCAACAGGGACCCAGTGTGACCCTGTTCTGGGGAGGCAGTGCTGTAGAGAAGAACCACACTGGCAGGGAAGAAGGATGAGATGGCAGGAAGAAGGCTCACAAGGCTCCGCAGCTGACCTGTCCCCTCCAGTGAATCTCCAGCTCTTCCCCACCTCCTCTTCCCAGAAGCTTCACCTGTTATGTCTGGGGCAGCCAGCCTTCCTCCTAGGGAGGTTCTCCCCATACCCTGGGAAAGGTGGGCCTCCAAACAAGGAGGCCAGCTGTGACACCAGCTCCATCGGAACTCCCTTAGTGTGTAGACCTGGGGAAGCCCCTGCCCTCTGGACTGCCATTCCTCAGCTATAAATGGGATTACCCATTGTTCTTCCTCCTTCCTCCAGAGGCTGAGATCCTATAAAATGATGGGGTCAGCCTCCTGTAGCATGTGTCTAGAGAAAAGAGAAGAGGAAAGTCTAGCTTTATTCCCATTGCACAGATCGGGGAGGGAAGGGGTGGTACAGACAATGGGGCTACCTCATCTCTGGTGTCTGTGATAGTAGAGCCCAAGTATCCAGCCCTACTCTGTGCCAAGTTCTTTACATCTCATTGCAGTTTCTCAATAATTAGAAGTATAGCATTATTCCCATTTTACACCTCAGAAAACTGAGTTTCAGAGAACAGTAACTTGCCCAAGATCACCCTCCTAGAAGGAGCAGAGCCAGGATTAATACCTAGGTCTTTTTCACTCTAGAGCCCCTTCCATGGCCTTTCCCAGCCTCTCTCTTCTGGCCCCCTCCAGCCCTTAAGGACTGAAGGCCCCCATCTACCTCTCAGGGCAATGTGTTCGGCAAGGAGTAGGAAATGAACGCTGAGCCCCAGCCTCACGGGCTTGGAGTCAGATGGATTGACACTGTAAGTTACTTTGCCACTCACTCACTCTGGTTTCCCCCAGCAATTTCCTGACCCTCTCAGAACCCCCCATTTCCTCATCTGGAATGTGGGGAATATAGTGGTACTATATCAGTCAGAATAGGCTAGGTTTTGCTACAGTCTCAGGAATTTAAAACAGCTCAAGTTCATCCTCACTCCCATTACATCCAGGGGTGGTCTGCTCTCACTGTGATGCAGGACCCCAGGCTGATAGAGCCACCACCATTTCTACATGGGCGTCATGATAACTGGCAGCAGGAAAGGGCCTGGCAAAGCACAGCCTGGCCCTTAAGCTTCCACTTGTAAGGGACTGTGTCACTTCCACTAATATTTCTTTGGCCAAAGCAAGTCATACAGCTAGGCCTAAGTTCAAAGGGGACAGGGAAGTGTGGTTCTTCACCACATGCCTGAAAGGAGGAAGTTTAGGATATTAGTAACCATTCCATAGACACCAGCCACACAAGGATACGGTAAGCATTCAGTGAGCTAAAGGGCATGGGGACTCTGGCACACAGAAGGTACCTAATAAATGTCAGCTTTCCCCCCCTCCCCCACTCCCAGTCCTGAGGCGATCCATCCTACCCTTCCTGTCCTGGCCATCCTCCCCAGCTGGATCATCAGGGCTGATGGACAATGCCCACCTTGAGGATGGAGACCTTTGCTTCAGGAATAGTGAGGCTTGGCACCTTCCCCAGGGGTACAGGGTCTAGAAGCAGCTCTGCCAGGACTAGCAGACAGACGTCCTATTCCAAACTAAGTATCCCCCCAATGCCTCTTTTAACAAATGAAAAAGCAACAGATACCAGTAATACCTTGACTTTATTAAGGGCTTCATAAGACCCAGATCAAATTACATCTCCTGCAATCGAACAGTAAATTCAATTCTGTTCAACAAATGTTCCATTCAATACAGAGAGGGCCCAGGTTTGGTCTGAGTGGCCCGCCAGGCTGGGGACCTGCCTCTCACTTAACAACTTCCCTCATCCCTCAGGAAGGTGCTTGCTCTCCTTCCTGGCTGGAAGCCACAGGTCTGTCCTAGAGTCCCCAGGAGCACCTTTTGATCCAAGCCAAGTAATCCAGGCCTGGGGAGAGGGAGCAGCACGCAATGACAACTTAGGTTTTAGGCCACTTGAGCCCACGTGGGGCCAGAGCAGCAGACACCTGGAGTTCTGAGTCACCTTGGCTTTGTGACTTTGGGTGAGTCCCTCTCTGTGTCTCAGTCTCCCCCAATCAAAGGAATGACCTAGGTCTCTGTCCCTACCTCTGACATAACAGTTCTGGGCGCTTCTTTACCAACCATTATTTCCCCCTCCCCAAAGTGAGGTGGCTAGAGCAGGAGAGAAGGCCTTATCTACCTGTCCCTCATTCTTTGAGCCAGGCCTTGAGGGTCAAGCCCTTCCCTCCCCTGCAGTAGCTCACAGTCAGGGGAGGAGTCAGACACATAGGCAGGCAGGGACAAGATATGTGACAGAAACATCCTGCCACGAAGGCCCACTGGTTACCAGCCATGACACAGGGTGTAGATTGAGCCTCATTTTCTGACCTCTCCCCCATTGGTCCTGCTGTTGACCACCACTGTGCTAGAGAAATCCAGGAGGACTCCCTGGTGAAGGGGAAGTTAGAGTTGAACCTTGAACCATTTAGCTGGGCAGGGAAGAGGAAGTAGGTTCCAGGTGCAGGAACAAAGGAATGGGGTGTGTCTGGTGTGGGAGTGACAGACAGCACCTGGAGGATATATTGACATGAGGAAACATCATTTCCATATTCTAGCAACATACACACGTACATATAGTCCTTCCCCAGATGTAGCTGCAGGCAAGAGAGGTTGTGTTGTTCAGAAAAACAGAAGAGCTGTTAGCCAAGATTTCATATGCAGAGAAGGGATGCTACTGGAAGGCCTAGAAAGGTTTCTGAGTCCCCAGGGACTCTGGGCAGGGATCCCCTCTACCCAGTGAATCAATAATAGCAACAAGAATAGCAGTAACTCTTTGGGGCACTTAACCATTAATGAAGCACTTTAGTGTCTGTTGTCTCAGTTGAGCCTCACTGGTCCTGGGAGGGATGCTCTATTTCATTGATTCCCTCATTTACAGAGAAGGCAAAAGGTTTGCTTGAAGTCGGTAGATCCAAGACCTGAGCTCTTGGCATCTGACTCCATAATCTATTTGTGCCTACTTTTTAGGAGTCATATGCAATGAAAGGCATGTCCTTGGTGAGTGGATGGAGAAGGGTATTGACATTAATGGGAACTGGATGCTGGATTTCCCACTCTGGCTTTCCTTCACTTCTCCAGAATTTGAGAGGTATCCCAAGACCACCCTTGCTCAACCCTCAGCCCAGAGACTCGAAGACCCCAAACCCTCGAACTCAACCCCAGTTACTCTAGAGCCCCTTTCCCCTGAAATGAGCCTGAAGCAAAAATCAGTTTATCAGAAAGAATCAGCCACACTGTTAACCCCCAAATCTAGGATGTTTCCATTCTTTGCAGTTACTCATTGATCAGGGACTCCAGATTTTGTATTTGCTTGTTCTTGATTTGAAGCTGTTTGGAGAGTGTGACTTCAAGGATTTCTAATTGGAAGGCTAACACATACTTCAGAATCATTGCTGGTTAATTTGGAGCATGACTTAAAGAAATTTAAACACCTCAGTACAATGAAGGTCCTTCTCAGTAGAACATACCTGTTACCAATCACTACTTTGTACCAACTCAGTCTTTTGTCATTTGGCCTTAAGGAAATATTACCACTTTTTCTAGATTTTGGTTGCCAAAAGACAAGGGATGGCCTGGGCCACTTGATGTTAGGATTCTTTTGGCCTCCTAGGCCAGTGACTTCATCATTTGCCATGTTTAGGTCCGTTTGGTTTCTGTAGATGCTTAGCTTTTTCAATATCAGCTCTGAATTATTGCAGAGAAGGTATTTACTGCCTCCTTAGAACTTCCACATAGCTATCGGAACATTAAGCATTCAGTTCTCTGTCCTTCACTCATTTATTCAAAAAATATTTATTGGCTATCAGGCACTGAGGATACAGCAGTGAAAAAGGCAGAGAACTCACAGCTACCTTTCCACAAGTAGAGAACTTCTCTTCCACCCAATTCAATTTTCAATCAAAAGTGCCCTTAGCATGGAAATACTAGTGGTCAATGAGAAGGAGGGGTGAGGAGTATGGTATGTATGAGTTTTTTCTTTTCCCTTTTTATTTCTTTTTCTGGGGTGATGCAAATGTTCTAAAAAATGTTCATGATAACGAATATACAACTATCTGGTGATACTGTGGGCCACTGATTGTACACCATGTATGGGGTGTTTGTATGTTGAGAATGTGTGCACTTGTGCGTTGTTGTATCAATAAAAATTTAAAAAAAAAAAAGTGCCCTCAGTGTATGACCAAGGTGCGTGAATCTCCCCTAGCTACTTTTTGTCAATTAGGAAGAGATTTTCTTCACCAGATTCCTCTCGTACCTGACCCCTGCCTTTGAAACCTAACACAGAGGCCAAATCCACTCTGGATTCAGCCTTAAAAATGTCTGCTTGCCCTCCATTAATTAGCACAGGCTCAGGGGAGGCTTGGAGAGCCACCACACCTGGCTTCCAAACCATGCCTTTTCTTCTTTCGTCTACGCCAACACCCAGACCCTCCCACCTGCATTTTACCCCACCTCCCAATCTTCATTCTATCATATGTGTTAGCCCATGCATGGCCATTTCCCTCCATGTCCACCCTGTAGGACTTCCTTGCTATCTTTGCAGACCCTTCAGCCCCTTCCCCTTGGCCCATCCAGTCCCTGAAACTTCCATCTTCAAATGCAGCTCCCAGTCCCAACCTGGCTGGACACCCCCACCACCACCACCACCCCTACCTCCCCACACCCACTCCCCCACCCCCGGTCTAGGCAACCCCAGTCTGTCCCCTTCCCGTCGTGGGTGTGGCTTTCAGAACTGGAATGAACTGGTATTTGATGGACTGACTTACACTGCTCAGCCCAGACAAACCTGCGGGGTCCAGGCTGCCCCCTGCCGGATGCTTAGGGTTGCCATGGTGATCCTCTGCCAGTCTTCCCTGCTTGGAGACAATCAGAAAAATAACAATGAGGACTGTTTTATTCTGTGTCCCACCTGGGAGCCATTTAAGCCTCCCCATTCCTTTTGACACATAATAATTTTTTTTCACTTTTAACATTATCCTGAAATCTTACTTCCTCCTCTTCCCCCTTGCTTCAAACCTGTATAGTGGAGCCTCTGAGAGCCTCAGGGCTAAAATCACACATACACACACGTACACATACTGTGCACATAATGCTTGTCAGTCTACAGGGAAGCCCCAGGAACCAGAACTCCTCCACCTCTCCTTGTCTACCGCTTTACAGTTTGCAAAGCACTTTCACATACAATCTCATGTGAGAGCCACATAAATGGTATTATCACCCTTTCCATTTTCATGTGAGAAGACCGAGGCTTGGGATTTTAGGGGAGTTAACCATGGTCACCTGGTGACCGGGTGGGACTGGAACTAGGGTTTCCTGGCACCCTAGTTCTGTTTTCTCTTAGCCCCCTGGAATGAGGGGGGGGGTAGAAGGATCCCCACCCCTTCATGCTCCCTGTTCTCCCCTTGGTGGGGCATGACTTACCCAGCCATGAACAATGTTGGAAACTGCTGAACCCAAGGGATGCAGCCTGGGGTGGCCCTGCCTGCCCAGCTGGATTCCCAAAGCCCCTAATAGCCCTCTGGATTCCCTTGGCTTCTCTCCTTCAGCTAGAGACCTTCTCCAGCCACCTCCTAGTCCCAGCTGACCAAGCTCTCCACCCAGACCCAGTAGCCACAGTCCCCTGACCTAGCTTCTTCCTGCACCCCCTCCTCCCACCTCAACATCCTTCTCTTCTTTCTGCTTTTTGCCCCCGAGTCTTTCTCTCCCTATGTCCACGTGGGACTGGTCCTACTACTTCTCCATTGTTATTCTCCAGAGTCTTCCATCTGTAATAGCCAGTCCCATATTACAGATTCCCATGGATATTAACCTCAAACCTTACATTTTTACTAAGCTCAATGCATAGCTATTGACCACACACACGTGCATTTCCATCAGTAAGGCATATTTTTCATAAAGTTCTGTCCTACCAAAGCATGGACATTTACATTGAACACAGGCATCATTACCTAACATATTTAATTTGAATTCATGAACATATGCATAGGCTGCGTTAGCCTAGGACATTCCCATTTACATTGAACTTAGATTTTGCTATTAAAACACATTTACATTGAACACCCATTATCTGTGTTTACAGAAAACTCAGACTGCCATGTATTACCCCTGTGACTAGTCCAAATTTTCTTTCTTGGTTTGGAGGGTTGAGGGTCATTCCTTGGATGTACCTTAAAGGCTCTTCCCTAAGTTTGGATTTGGGGTTACACAGATCAAGTCCCATAAGAGTGTGTGCAGCAGTGAGAGCCTCCTAGGGCATGTGACAACAGGTTTAAGGCCTAGGCCTGGGTTTTAGCAGAGCAGTAAGAAGCAGACTGGGCTCCCGGAGGAGGAAGGGCCTGCCTGAGGTCTCCAGCCTTAGAGGTCAGGGTGACTAAGGGGTGACCATTGGGAATGGAATATGGGGGTCAGCATAGTTCAGGGTTTGCAGCTCAGATCCACTTCATTTCTTTCTGCCTAGGTCTTGGCCCAATCAATCTCCCTCTTCTATAGCAAGGGCCTCTGAATCCCAGAGAGGGAGGGTGCTTATCCAAAGTCACATAGCAGGTGAGAGGCTGAGCCAGGCTTGGCCAGGAGTTCTGTACTCCCTGACCACAGGTGTCTGGTTGGGGTCAGGATCAGGTTGTGTCATGTTCTGCTTAGAACTGTGGTTTAATGTCCTCTTAGCAACAGCAATCAACACGAGGGTAGAGGCCAGCCTTGGACAGACACAATGTGGGTTCAAATCTCAGCTCCACCACTTTCCAACTGGCTGGGGAGGACAGTAGAGTGGGTTTCATGGGTGAGCAGTGACCTTGGGCAAGTGGCCTCCCTTTTTGAGCCTCAGTTTTCCCTTCTGTAAAATGGGGCCAGTAATACATCTGCCTCATAAGTTCATATTGCATGTGCAGTGCCTAGCATAGAACCTGGCATGCTTTAAGTGCTCCTTGAATGCGAGCTCCTATGGTTAATAGTAATATTATAATTATTTTGGTATCTGGGTGACCTTGGGCTTCAGTCTCCTCATCTGTAAAGTGGGGTTAACAATGGTACTGAGGGCCCCAGCTGCCCACACTTGATGCCAAAGGCCCTCCCCATTTGTCCCCAGTCCCTAGCTCTGATGGCCCTGTATTTCCTAGTTGCCCCACAGCAGAACCCAGAGAGAAGGAGAAAGGAAAAAAGCAAGGAAATAAATATCTCACCGTCCGTCTGTCAGTAAGCAATGGTGGTGTCAGTTTTCATAGAGAAGGGGAATCTGCAAAGTAGTCAGAAAAAAATATTTCCTCCGTGACTCCAGCAGCCCAGCTGTTCTCTTTCAGGAAAAGTGCTGAGGGCTGAAAATAAAATAAAGGAACAATGATAGAAAGACACAAAGAAGGAAGAGAGGACAGGAGGAAGGAAAGGGCAAAGCAGACAGGGAAGAGGGCATGGGGCAAGGTAGCAGAGAGGTGCAAGGTTTAGACGGGGCCCTTCCAGGTCTGCCTGGAACAGCCTTCAGCATGCTGCCATCTCCCTAGCACCTGTTCTGAGCAGCCCGCCTAGCTTCAAAGACAGCTCTAATGAAAGAAGAGGGCTTCGATCATTAGCATTGTCATCGTATTTGTGTCCCACTGCTCCACCTATGGTAGGCCCTTGGGCCTTTTAGAAATGGATGCATCTCAGCAATGATTTAAAAATGGGCTCCAGGAAAGGAGGAAGACCCAGGAGAGAAATTTCCAGGTTCCCACTCAGCCTCTTGTCATATTCTGCCTCTCAGCCCACACTGGGCAATTGTGGCCAGTCAGTGGGTCTTGTGCAGGCCCGTCTCTGTCCAGCCTTCACACCTTTGCACCTGCTAGTCCCTCCTCCTAGAACATCCTCTCCCACTTAGCATGTCAGAATCCTACCCTCTTGCAGGGAGATACCTAGGATTCCCTGCCTCCCCTGTGCTTCATCTCTCCTTCCTTCCAGCTCTGATCACTATGTACCTTATATGGGACCCACCCCTCACCTGGCCTGGGCTCTGGCAGACAGGGACCTGGGCCCCCTAAGCCGTGGCTTCCTAGTGCATTGTCAGGACAGCCAGAAGGGGCATAACGGGGCTGATCTGAGCCTCACAGGGCCTCGAGTTCTCAGCCAGTCACCTGCCCATCCCTATACTCCCACCAATGAGGCCATGGAGCAAACCATCCCTTCAGCTAAACAAGCAGCTAGACCAAATGAGTTCTAAGTGGCCCCCACCAGGCTCCCAGCCAGCCCAGAGCCCTCCCCGGCACCTCTGTGTTCTTCAGTCAGATGGAGATCCAGGTGCCATCCCAGCTCTGCCACTTACTTGTTCAATGACCTTGGACAAGTTACTGAGCCTTTATGTGCCTCTGTTTCCTCACCTGTCAAATGCAGATACTAATAGAGCCTTCCTCACAGGACCTGTGAGAGAATGATGTGAGTTAAGGGCCTGTAAGCATAAAGAGGAAATGCTCAGTAAGTGTCAGGCATTATTATTTTTCCCCATGTTCTGTAGGGGCCTGCCTTCCTTCTGGACATGGCTTAGAAGATCTCGGCCTCCCTGGCTGTCAGCTAATCCCAGCTGAGTCCCTCATGACCATCAAAGCCACCCCACCCACCCTGGTGTGCTCCTGGGATGGAGAAGCCTCAGAAGCCTAATGGAGGAAATCTCTTATGGTGGAAATTCAGGCAGTGGGGATGGAGATGGGAGAGTAACCACGGTAGAATCCCAGGCCGGGGGCGGGGAGAGGGTATGTCTGGGTCAAGTGCTCCCCTCAAACCTTGCCCTACATTTGGATTCATACTCTGCTACTTCTTCTCTCAGAGAGAGGGCTGGCTGCCCTCTGGGCTACCCTCCCACAAGTAGGGAAACACCAGGTTTTTTCCCTGCCCCACCTGCTTGCAGATTTGTGACCTGTATTTGGGGCATAGGAGAGGAGAGCTCAGTCCTCCTGATGAGTTACAGGCTCTGAGCTATGAATCACAGCCAGATCCCCTCATCCTTTCCTCCATCCCCTCATACCCCCGACTCAGCTCTCTCAGTTGCCATGACAGCGGGGCGCTGGGAAGCAGGACTCCATTTGGAGTCAGAGCCAGAGTGTGCCAGGTGTGTGTTAGTCTTTAGTGCCCAGGTGGGTGGTGCTCCTGCATGCTGGGCAATGGTGGGGGTGGAGGTGGGGGCTGTGTGCTTGGATGGTGTCCCTTCCAACTGCATGCCTGGACCACATACATTTCCTTGACATGCAGCCTGAACACAGGCAGGAACAACTGGTACCTTTACTAAGTGAAGTCTGGTGGGTGGAAATGTGAGGCAGGACTGTGGATGTGCTTGCCCTTTTGGTGGCTGAATGTCTTCCCTCACCACACTTCACCAGGTTCATGCAGAAGCCCCCTCATCACACCCTTTTGTGCCTTTCCCCCCAGTAGGCAAGCAGGATGGGCAGTACCATGCCCACTTTGCAGGTGAGGAAACCGAGGCCAGCTCATGTACTCATTTCCTGGCCTTACCCTAGGTGCCAGTCAAGCTGAGGCCCTGCTGAGGCCTCCTGGCTCCAGTCTGGGGTCTCACCAGACAATGGGGTGTCCAGGGGCACTTGAGATCCTGTACCTCTGGGCTGTATCCTCCTCTACCCCAAGTAAGGCCAGCTCATGTCCACTACAAGGAGAGAATTATCAGCAAGGTCTTTAACTTTGCTTCTATTTATTCTTCTCCGAAGCTAATTGCTGGCTTAAGGAAAGGCCGGCAGCCCTTCTAAAGTGGGTCTGCAGCCAGCTCTCCAGTGGGACTTGTAAGATGTGTGCAGGATGCAAAGCAAGTGGCCAGTTAGAGGCAGCAGCCCCACATCCAGTAGGGATCAACTTGCCTGGGAATGGGAGGCTGAACAGAAGTAGCCATGAGTTTGTTCATGCTGCTTCCCACACTTCAGACCCACACTTCAGACATGAGCTGGCATTGGTCTTTAGCCATGAGACAGGCACATACACCCTCCTCTAACTTGAGCATGACAGTAAATGTGAAAATGTCCCCACCACATTCAAGAATGGAAGTAGAGCTGGGTTCTGGTGTCTTGAGAGGTCCTGAAGTTTACCCCCTCTGCGTGCTGCTTGGGCTGACTCTTGGGAGAAAGACAGTGGTGAGGAATGGGCCTCAGACCCTGCCCTTTTACCTCTACTGTGTGTCCTGGGGCTGGGCCACTCCTCCCTGGCCTCCACTTCCTGGGCTATGAGGTCTGAGGTCCTTGCAAGCTGGCCATTTGAGCTCCCTCCTTCCAGGCCCCTCCCTTCCTATTTGGGGAGAAGGTGAGTAGTCCTCTCCACCATGCTCTGCTTGGGAGAGGATGCAGCAGGGGTTGGATAAGCCAGTTCTGGGGGTGAAGGGGGTGGCACAGGGGAGATCCACAAGTCTGTGAGTCACTGGAAATTTTCCTAAGGGCACACCAGGCCTCTCTCCTCACTCGCCTGATGAGCCGCCAGGACAAGGCAGGTATTTATGGCTGGTTTTCACGCCCCAGCAGGTGGTGTGAACACACTTTAGTCTGAGTGTATGTGCCCATGTTTTGGTTTTGAGAGTATTGGGACCTTCCCACTGTCGGGGACTTTCCAGATCACTCTACTTTGGGTTGCCAGCCTGAATCACACGGGGTGGATCCCACCTGAGGGCCCTCCATCCAATCCCAAACCTCTATGACCTTCATCGGACCAGGCCTAGCTTCTGGTCCTGGTTCCACCAAAGCAAGTCACCTCCCTCTCTGAGCCCCTGCTTTCTCATCTGTGAAATGAGCCCAATAGGCAATTCTGCACATGTTGCCTGAGGGATTGGGGAATCAGACTGTACTGTGTCCACCAGCAACAGGAGTGGTTAATGGCAGGTCAGCAGGGCTCAGTCCACCCCAGACCTTGCTCTGGGACCTGGTTACTGCCATCTTAGAAGCCCAGGTGCTGGGTCTTATTTGCACTCCCATGTCACTCACACCTCCACCAATGCCATCGTCATTCCCCAGGTAATGGAAGCACCCCAGGCAGGTGGTGGCCCAGAAGAGGCAGGTGGTGGGCCCAGAAGGGGCAGGTGGAAGCTTAAGTCTGCTCTTGGAGCCCGTGAAACCAGGGACTTGCCTTGGCTCTGGTCAGCCAGGCTGTGGGCGCAGGAGGGATGGAGGGGGAGAGCACTGCCCAGTACAGACCACAGTGCCTGTGCTACCAGCCAGGAAGCCCTGAGGGCTTGGGTTTTCTCTCTGTGAACCGATGGGCCTTGACAGGGAGGGAATTGTGGAAAAGTTCTGCTCAGGACACCTAACCCAGACACATAACAGAGATAGCACATACGTTTAACTATAACACAACAAATGGTACTTTTTTTAGTGACCACACCCACAAAATGGACACCACTGCACTGACTAGACTCATGATAACAACAGCTCACCCTTCTAGAGGGCTGCCATGTGCCAAGCCCTGTTCCCAGTGCTCTGAATGGATTGTTTTGTTTAATCCTCACACCCCTTTGGGGCAGGTGCTAAATTTAGGAAATGAAGGCAGACAGGTGAAAGAACTTGCCCAAGTTTTCTGCCCAGAAGGGTCCATATTCCAAAAGTTCTCGCACTCAGCACCCATCCATCTCTCTGTTTGCTGATATATCATCCTGTTTCCCTTCCCTTCCCCTCCCCTCTTCCCCTATTAAAGAGAGATGAGGTTAGAATGCAGGAACTCCAGTCTGGGGGCAGCACCAGACTCTTAGGACACCCCTGTGTCCCTCTGTCCCCCTACCCTATACCTAAAATCCCTCCCTCGGGCTTGCTGCCTCTAGGTGCTGTGGCTTCTCTCTGGGAAGCAATGTAGCACTGGGAGTGAGCCACCTCAATAACTCTCACCCTGACCCCCATGCTCTAAGGGAGTTTGTCAGATACTCTGCCCATAACTGGAGGGACCTGCATACCTCAGAATGGCAGGAAAGGGGTTGACAGGCCCATGCAGCCAGGGGAGGGGGAGGTGGCACGGACCTCAGCTTTCTAGAGACTCTGTAGCAGTTCTGAAGACCTGAACCTTCTGGGGTCTCCTCCTGCCCCCTCCCTCACCCCTGCATGCCTCCTCCCGCATGTCCCCATAGGCCCGTGGGCTCCTCCATGTAACCTGATCATTGTTGGCGATTTTAGCAGCCACTTTTAAGGTTTGTCGCATGAGGGTGGCTCAACCCCAGTTCTACCCCTGGATCCCAGGGTCTCCCCTGGTCCCATGGACAGCCCTGCTCTCCTGCCTAGTCCAGCCCAGGGAGCCTTCCTGTTCCCCATTCCTTCTCCATTCCTATCATTGTCCAGGGGATCTAGGGAGGCCACCTGTCATCCAGCCAGCCTAATGGCTGAGGTCTGGCCTACCTTACTCTCCCCTGAACCTCTGTGAGAGAAAGACAATAAGCCAGAGAGAGAGAGCAGAAGAAACAGAGACAGAGAGGGACTGGTACCAGAGGGGTCAGAGAGGAGCTGGTACTGATCAGCCCAGCCTGACCCAGCCCACCCCTAAGAAGCACACTCTGCGCAGTTCTTTGTAGCAAACGATGGCCACGCCCACTTCACCTTCTGCATATCCTCTGCGTTCCATGCAGCTCGGCCTTTGTAACCAGACAGACATGTTCCAGCTCACCCACGTATGACCTGTGTGTCCTTGAGCAAACCTGACCCCTCTCTGAAGGGGAGGGTTCCGGGGCCCAATGCTCAGGGACACCTCCATTCTCTCTGTGACCATGTCACCTGGGCTGTTACTGCAGGCACACCTCAGCTGCCTTCAACCACCAGGCAGGTGACAAGACGGGTGAGGACCAATGGGCTGAGAGCACTTGGAAGGAAGCTCTTAAGAGCCCCACACCGCAGCGGCTGTCAGAGCGCGTGTCCCAACTGTCACAACACAGTACTGTGTGTGTGAGAGTCTCCCACCTTCTGTGGGGCTGAGTCCAGCTGGGCAGGGGGAGAGGCAGGAGGCCCTGGCTCCTAGGTGTTTTGGTGCTGACTTGCTGTGTGGCCTCAGGCAGCCATCAGGCCTTTCTCTGTATATGCAAAACTGGCTCAGGGGGGTACAGAGAGGACCCCTGAGAGAGAGGGCTCAGCCCTAAGTGCAGCCTATAAGAACTTTTAGGATTCCTTTCTTTCCTCAGGTAGAAGGAAAGCACTTGCAGAGACAGTGCTCTAATGAAAGTATTTCAGGAAAGCCCAAGTGACAGGCCTGGGTGCCCTTGGGTAGGTTCCTGCTCCTGGCTTGACCTTGGCTGCATCTGCATTTTGGGGACAGAGCCAGGCTCCAAGACCCTCCTGCCACGGAGTCCTGCTGGCGGGATGGAGGGTGTATGTGACCATCTCCCTAGGCCCTGGCTTGTACCCCTTATTTGTGTGGCCCTTGGCAAAGCTGAGCACACCACAGGCACACACGTGCCATGTCAGGCTGCCTGGCTCCACTTCTCCTAAGGAAGTGTCCTAGAGACTGCAGACCCCAGCCTGAGAGATGGTGGGGTTCCAAGCTCTTGGCCATCAAGGATACCAAATGCCAGCATTCCCAGCTATCCCTCCTTCTCTCCCCTCTCCCCATAAAGCTGCTGTTACCAGCTCTGCCTCTTTTTCCCTCCTCTGCTCCCAGGGTTTAGGGTGCCGTGTGTGGTGGAGCCTGGGGTGGGCCAGGCCATGGCTATTCTGTCCCCCAGCCCTGGCAGCTTGATACCTTCCCCTTCCTCAGCTGTCTCCCTCCCTCTTCCCACTAATGTTCTGGGCTCAGGCCTTAATGGAGCGTAAACAGAGCCTGGCAAAGGGAAGCCTCATTAGGCTGCATCTAATTAGGAGCCCCTGTGAGATGGGTGGTTGGGGGAGGTGGAGGGAACAACCCATTCCTGAGGGCCTACTGTGCACCAGAATGCCACATACATATGCTCCTAGAACCCTCCCCACAATCCTTCAAGGTTGGCTTGACTATCCCCAGGTAATGTGACAGAGAAGCAGCTTAGAGAGGGTCAGTGTCTTGCCCAAGGTCACAGCCAGCTGGTGCCTGCACTGGGATGTGCACCCTATGTGTCTGACCCCAATGTCACTTCTTCCCAGCACCCCAGATGGCTTCAGCATATCAGAGTTCTTCAGGCTTCTATAATATTTTTTGTTACAGGCTTGTCTGGCCTATTCTTGCATACCACAGTGATGCGGAGCTCACTACCCGGTTTCTGGGCAGTTCTGACATAGAATATTCTTTACATTTCTGGACCTCCTCTCTCTCTCAGCACCTGACTCCAGAGTAATCAAAATGATGGGGGGAGTGGGGCCAGCCAGTCTCTTGGGCTCTCTCCACACCCACCCCTCCTCCATCTCCTGTAATCAGGCAGGGAGTGGGGGAAGCCAATGCAATTCCAAGTGGCCAGCCACCCCTTCGTTAGTCTTAGCTAACAAGCTGTTTATGGGTGCGACATGACACCTGCTTTCTTCTTTATCACTTCAATAATTTATGGACATATTAGTGGCCAAGCAGTCACCCTGGGTCCCAGCCAGACTGGAGGGGGCGATGTAGCCGGGTGCCTCTGCCGATATTTACTCTCTCCCACCATCAATTATTAAGGATTCCTCCTTCATTTTGCACATAATTACATACGCTGTTATGGTTCAAACTCCTGTGCTCTTAATCCCTCTGGAGAGGGGCCCAGACTGCCCAATAGAATGGAGCTGATGTGGGAACTCAGCTGGCCAGAGAGTGACGCAGGTGGCCACCCCACTGGGGCCAGGCATGGTTTGGGAGAGAGATGGTGGTAGCTTCTCTCTCAGCCTGGATCACACTAGGTAGAGTTTTGCACACTGCTTCTTTGGCTCTTTGTGGCACAGAGTGGACTGTACTGAATGTTTGTTGAGTGGGTGAATGAATGAATGAATGAATAGATTATGGATAGATGGATCCCTCCAGCAATGATCCCACTCAAGGAAAGCTGTCCTAATTGCTCTAGCCACCCAACCCACCCTTCCTTCCAACTCCTTCAGACCCTCCTGGGCTGGGCTGGGAGTCCCCAGTGCGTGGCAGCACCTGAACCCTCTCTCTGTGTCCTTAGTACCAAGCCAAGGGCAAGTCAGTATGGAAGGAGGGCAATTCCAGCTCTGCTGTTGGCTTGGAGTAGTTGCTCAACCTCCCTGATCCTTTTTCCTCATTGGCTTAATGGAAATAATAATAATAATGGTACCTACTTTACTAGGGTGTCGTTGAGGCTTATATGAGATCATTTATAAAAGTACCTAATTCAGGGCCTAGCATGTTATAGGTGCTCACATAATATCCCTTAACCTCAACTGTTGTCCCTCTGTGATGTGAATTCAGTATAATCGAACCAAACTGAATTGTATTGAATGAAATCATCTTATTCACACCTTCCTTTGTCCACACTTGCTCATTTTTTAATCTCTCCTGCAATGTAGTAGGCACCAAGCTTGGCTCACAGGGGCTCTGAAAATATTCCCGATTGATTAATCAAGACTGTTCTAGCTTCTCAATCCACACCTGTAAAGGGGGACAGTGGGGGAAGTCTCTCCTTTGCTACAGAAAAACAGACCGAAGCTCAGGAGGCAATGGGGCCTCCCCCAGGTCATGCAGCAGGTGAGGAGCCAAGCCCTAGCCTCTTACTGGCCCAGGAATAGCTCTGTGGGAGGCCCTTGCCTTAGTTTCCTCATCTATAAAAGGAATTAATAATAAATGAACTCCATGTGATTATGACAGGATTAAATGAGTTGCTACATGTAACTCACTTAGAGCCATGCCTGCTCATAGTGCACACCCCAGAAGGTAGGGTTTGGGGTACACCTGACTCTGCCACCTCCCCGCCTCTCTCCAGAGGTAACAGCCCTCTGGAATTGCTGGTGATCATTTTCATGCATGTCTTTTCCTATATAAAATATATATATATATATGTAGGTAGGTAGCCACACACCATTTATAAGGTTTCTTGGCCTGTTTTTAAACTTCATATATGGTACCATCTTGTGCATATCTTGCCTTTTATCATACAGCATTCTGTTAGTGAGGTCATCCACACTGCGTGTGTCTCCAGCTTATCCTCTGTGGTTGTGTTGGAGCGTTCCGCTCTAGGATTATATCACATTCTGTTAGTCCTTGTCCTACGAAGGGCATCTAGGGCATTCCCAGATCTTCACTATTACAAACCATGCCACTGTGAACATTCCGGTAATCGTCTTCGGATGCATATGTTTCTCCAGGATACATACCCAGGAGGGGAATGGTTGGGTCATAGAGTCTGCCTTTTTTTAACGTTCCTGGACAACCCCACATTGCTGTCTGAGCTGGCCAGAGCACTCCTCAGCCCAGCCAGCAGCAGACACTGGGCTTGTCTTATCTCAACACTCATAACCACAGGGAGGGATTGTTACTCCATTTTACAGATGGGATATGGATTGTTTGCTTCATAACAAAACACCCAAAAACTTAGTAGCTTAAAATAATAAATAAGGCCTGACTCGGGGAGGCTCTGCTTGCAAGTTCACTCAAGTGGTTACTGGTAGGACTCAGGGTCTTGTGGGCTGTTGGCCTGAAACATCTGTTTCTTTCCATGTCTCCTCCATAGGGCAGCTCCCAACATGGCAGCTGATCTCCCTCATAGCAAACAAGCAAGAGAGCGAAAGAGAGTACCCAACATGGAAGCCACAGTGTTTTTGTAACCTAATTTCAGAAGTGACATCCCATCACTTCTGCCGCATTCCAGTCATTAGAAGCAAGTCACCTAGTCCCCAGTCCACAGTCAAGGGGAGGGGATTACCCAAGTGGATGAATACCACCAGGAAGTGGGGATCATTTGGGGACCATCTTAGAGGTTGCCAGGGCAACCGAGGCTCAGAGAAGAGAAGTTACTTGCCCAGGGTCACTGAGCAGTGAGAGACAGGGCCAGGACTGGAACTCAAGACTGCTTGGCTTAGAAGCTGAACACCTCCCGAGCCGCCACACTGCCTTTGACTTAACTTAATAACAGGTTCTGACTTAAGTTAATAAACAAGTCTCTTGCACAACACAACTCAAGACAAGTGCTTAATGAATGGATTTGCTAATAGCGCTGCCTGTTGGCACGCATTAGCTCAAGTTCCCCCTGATGTGATCCGTGGGGACAGCCGAGCCCAAGCTCTTGGGAGGAACCTCTCTGCCAAGCCCAGAGTCCAGATTCCCAGAGCCGGGAGTGGCCCCTTTATACAAATAGTCTATTTGCTTTTTGGTTTTTGCTCCCAACTTAATCATTTGGGGTGTTTTCCTGCATTTATTTTTTTTAATGGAATGCATACTTCCCTATCTTTTTACAGAGAGACGACTGTGTCACATGATGACTCGAGGTCAGAAATACCAGGTGTTCCCCTGGAGGGAGTGTGGGGTGGGCAGGGCTGTCTGGCCCCTGAGAAATACCCTGCTTCTAAGCCACTGGGGCCCCGCAGCAGCCTGGAGCCTAGCTCAGTAGGGCTGTGAATCAAGGTCAGGTATGGGCCAGCACCAGGAGACTTTTGGCCTCCCCCCTGGTTCTCAGTAGGATTCCAAATAGGGGAGGCAAGTGGCTACATTGCTTCTAGATAAGTGAAGTGTCACTGATGATGGAACATCTCAGATGAAGAAGTGGGTGGCCAGTGGCCGAAGGAAGAGAAGTAAGAAGTGAGGATTCAAAAGTATCCCTGCCTTCATGCCCTGGTTCCCTCCTCCAGGGCAGTCAACTAGTCCTCGATAAACCGATTGTAGCTGGATTGAATTGGCACTCATCACACCCTCTGGAAGTGAGGCCCTGCGGTCAGTGCAGAAACTGGAAGCTATACAGGATGAATGCATGCCCTCAGGGTGTTCCCAATTCTCAGAAGATGGAGATGCTAAAAAGGACCTTAGAAGAGACCCTGACTTTACAGAGGAGGGCCTCTGGGGCCAGGGGGGCAAAGCGCAACCGCAACAGTAATTATAATAACCATAAAACTGCCTACCATTCAAGTCTACTATGGACCGGGCTCAGCATCAAGTATATTAAGTCACGTGCTCCACACACCAACCCTGTGGAATGTGTTCTGCTGATATTCTCATTTTACAAAGGAGGAAACTGAGGCTCAGAGAGGTGATCAAGGACACAAGCCCAGCTCACAGGGAAGAGACGGGGGTGTTTGGAGCAGGCTTACGGGAGGAGGGGGTCACATAGGGCCCTGAATTAGAGGGAGAAGAGGGGCAAGGGCATCCCAGAGGGTTCAAGGAAGTGGGCTGATGACAAGAAAGCATATAGTGGGGGCTACCAGGGAACTGGGTGCCCCAGAGAGGTGGGGGGTGGGCTTTTCACAACCCTGAGTCTTGGCCTCAGCCTATACCCACCAGCTGATATTTCTCTGTTGACCAGCGCACCTCCACATCCAGTTGGGCCAGCCATTGTACAGAGAAGCCCCTTCAGCTGAACCCTAAATGCCGTTCCCTGTGCTTTCTGCTCCGTAGAGGACAACGGGAATAAGGAGCAGTGGGGAGAACCTGGATGAGTAGGTGCCGCAGCCCAGCCAGGACCCTGGTGTCCCTGAGTCCCTTCTGGCTCTTGGGAAGGAGAGTTGGGAGGAGACAGGAAGGCCCCGACCCTGGCTCCAGCCCCAGGCCCACCTCATAGAGTGGGCTTTCCCGTTAACCCTCTTGGATGTCCTACCATCTGTCAGCCACCTCCAGAACTGCACCAGCGCAGGCTCTGACCTATAGATTTTCTGCCACTTCGTGATCCACTTCTCTCCAGCCTGAGTTGCTAGGACTTCATTACGGCAGCAGCCTCAGTGACCCCAGCGCAGAGGAGCTGTGAGTGAGCACCAGAGCCTCTGCTGTAGCTCTCAGAGGCCCCAGGACCCCAGCTTCAGAGCTTCAGCCTTTCAGGGACTCAAGGTCCTCCAGGGAGGCCCCACTTCAGGCCCTATGCCACTCTCTCTACTGTCTAGGCAGGAACCACAGAATCCTGGAACTTAGAGCCCCCAGGCCTAGCCTCTATTGCACAGCTAGAGAAACTGAGGCCCAGGAAAGGGGAGTGACCCCCTCAAGAGCATACATCAAGTTAGCAAGAGAACTCAAAATCAAATATCTGGGGGTGTGAGGGTAGTTCAATGGTAGAATTCTCTCCTGCCATGTGGGAGACCCGGGTTTGATTCCCAGCCCATGCACTTCCCAAGCAAACAAACAAACAAAAAAAACAAACAAAAATTCGACAAATGGTACTGCAATAAGGGATACTCACATGGAAAAAGAATGAAGTGTGAGCCCTGTCATACAGCATACAAAGAAAACACAATCAAATTTCTGACATAAGTGAGACATAGGGATAATGCATATTTAAGATAAATTAATAATAAAGTTAAATTTTAGCTAAGCTGTAAAAGCCCAGCTCCACAGGGACCTCCAGCCAGATGCTGACTCCACCCCACTCTATGCCCAGTGCCATTTGCCCAGCCCCCACCCACCTCTCCAGCTCCTGGTCTCCGTTTTTCTTGCTAATTAGAGGTCTCAACAATGACTCCACTGTCCCAGCCATTTTAGAGCTGTCATTAATTTCAAGTACCTTCAGAAATAATCATCATCATAAAACCCTGCGAGCTGCTGGTATGTAAGCGAGCAGGACTAGCACAAGGCAGGCATACAGGCTAGGCTGTGTGCCACTCTCTCCTTCCGATGCACTGGGGACCCGTCAGTGCCCCTGCCTCTCCTGTCTCCACCTCCTACATTCTCACCTTGCCGGGTGGGGTAAGAGCAGGGGTTGGGCTTTGACATTAAACACACCCAGAACTACAAAGCTCAGCTCCCCCTCTTAGGCACTGAGTGACCTTGGGCAAGTCACTGGCCTTCCCGGAGTCTCCATTTTCTCACCTGTACAGTGAGGGTAGCAATACCAACCTTGAAGTGAGATGAAGCATGTAAAGCATAGCTTAGAGTTTGGCTTACAGTAGGGGCTGGATAAATGGTAGAGGGCCCAGTTCACTCCTTCAGAGTCTCCTGCCCAGCCTGTTCCAACTTCTTTGTTCTGCTGTGAGCATTTAGGCTGCAGCAGGCTGGTGCCTTCTGGCAGTCAGCTCCTGCTTTATTGAACTTGATGAGTTCTCACCTGTAAACCAGGTTCTGCTGTGTGCCCACCATGAGACATGGAGTCTCAGACCTGCTCTTAGGTGCCCTGAGTCTGAGGACAGAGAGGAAGGAGACTCATCTCTAAGGCCATCGAAAGCTATTTAGAAGAGACAAGGTATAGAAGGAATTGGTCCCTGTTTGGTCTTGAAGTACAACTGAAACGGGAGAGAAGGCATGCCAAGCAAGTGAACCAGCAAGGACAAAGGCTTGGAGGTGAGAGTGAATATTCTTCAGCTGTAGGTCCTGAACCAGCAAGGACAAAGGCTTGGAGGTGAGAGTGAATATTCTTCAGCTGTAGGTCCTGTATATAATGCCCTGGTATGCCAGAAAAGTCTTGGACTGGGCCACCCTAATGTTTCACATTCTCAGTGGCCCTGGAGATCCTGAGAGCACTCTTCTGCAGGCTATCCATTCCAGACAAGAACAGGAATGGAGAGACGGCTCTCCAGCAGCTTGCCTGTGCAGAGTTGCTTTACTGGACGCGACCCAGTGGGAGACCCCTTCTTTCCTGGGCTCTGGGTGAGGAGGTCAAGGGCCTGCACTCTCACCAGGCTCAGGCAGGGGTCTGAGCTCAAAAATGCTTTTCCTGCAAGTTCTTCCAATAAAGCCTCACTCTCCCCATCATTTCCATCAGAGAAATAAGACAGGGAGTGCTGAGGGTGGGGATGGGGGTCATTTCTTTTGGAGAAACAGGGAAGGTAAATGACTTGATTACTTGGATACAGTTTAAACGATGGAGAACTGAGGCTGCTGGGCAGTTCCTCCCACACAGCTCTGCATTCACCCCTGCTGCCCCCAAGGCGCAGAGGGATAAATTGCAGGGTCTAAAAAATCCCACCCTAGGACGCCAGTTTCCTCAGCCAGCATCTGGAAGTAGGGGCAATGCGGCCCTTACCCATTTCTCCGCCGAGGCCACTGAGGCTGGGAGCAGGTGAGTCGGGGGCGGAGAGATGCGGTGGCCGCGCAGTGCCTGCGTCAACCGCCGCACCAGGAATAGCCCCCGCCCCCGCCCCCGCCCCCCAGCGGGTCTGCGCGCCCGCCGTGAGCCTAGCGGAGACTTTACGCAGGAACCAGAGCGCTGCTATTCCTGTAGGGCTGGTGGGAGGAGGCGGCGCGGGAGGGCGGGAGCTCACGAGTAACTCACAAATCGCCGAGCTGGGGGAGCTGGGAAATCTGGGAAGGGGGTCCAGGCTTCACGGAGTTGGGCCAGGGAGCCGCCTGCGCTGGGCTCCTTCTGAAGAGGCGCGTCTGTGCCCACCTACCTACGTCCTCTCCCACCTGTAAGTCCCTCTGCCAAGTAGGCCCACTACTGGTTTACTCAGCCCCGGAAGATGATTCAGATTCCCTTTCCACAGCTTACTAGCTGTGTGACCATGGGCGAGTCACATAACCTGTCTGGGTTTCCTTCTGTTTGTCAACCCCCCTGGATTCTCCCACAGTTGTGCCTTCTCCCAGGGTTGTTGGAGGATGGCTATAGAGTACACAACGCGTGCTAGGAGGGGGCCTCAAGCTGGACCTAGGACGATGGTGGAGGGTTAAGACATAAAAGACGGAAACAGGTCTCCAAGCAAGGCTTTCCTGAGCAATGGTGAGGAGGGGAGAGTGAGAAATGCCTGACAATCTGTTTAACTGGATCAGGTCTGGGTGGAAGAGGGTAGTGTGGTGCTGAGCAGTGGAGAAGCAAACTGTTGCTGGGAGTAGGGTGTGACTGCAATGAATGCCAGGCAGGCTCTGTGGGGATGGGGCCAGGGGCACTGGGAGCAGGACCTTGGTCTGCCCCAGAGACTGAGAGACCTTGGGCCAGTCTTCTCCCTCCTGGCTCCGAGTTCCTTCTCTGTCTGCAAAAATCTTACCCCTATGGACTCTAGTGACGGAGCACCGCTGTGCTAATGGGTATGGTCCCATTCAAAGAGGCGAATGTACCTGGTGGTGTCAGCACTGGTTGTTATTCTTATCTTTAATCAAACTAGCTTGCTGTTAAAGGGCATCTGGCTTCGAGGAGCTGGAAGGGGGTGTCCAGCAGCAGGAGATAAAGTCCACTCTGCAGGCTTTACCAAGCCATCCGGCTAGCCAATTCTCTATCTGTTTGGCAAGAAGGATCTGGATCTCTGGGAAAAGGTCCCATTCCTTGAGCCCATCTGAGGATGTGACCCCAGCCCAAGATTCCCCGCACCCTTGGTGAGCTGGATGGGGGACAGCCAAGCCCAGTCTGAGCCTTCGCGCTGCTCTCTGCCGGTCGCTGGGTGCATTGCTCACGGCCAGAGCCGACCAGAGGACCTACTGCCCCCTGCTGGAGAGGAAGTCAGGCTGGGCGGGAACCCGGACGGCAAAGGTGGACGCAAGACCCCCACCTGGGGTTTAGCCACGGAGTCGATTAGCCTTCCTCACCATACCCCCGAGCTTCCCGCTCTGCCCTCCTCGCCATAAGGCCTACAGAAAGGAACTGGGCCCTTCAGGGGTTCGTGGACATTTACGAGAGGAAGGGATGAGGAGCTGGACAGCAGCTCCGGGCCTGACACTTCCTATCCTTCCCACGACGTCCTCCAAACAACCCTGCTCAGGCGGGGCGCCCTGCCGTTCGGGTGCGGGTGTCTGTCCACACAGCAGTGTGCAGTGACCCCAGGTACACGTGTGAACACGCGCTTACATGCACACGCATGTGGTCACGTAAAATCACACGCGAGCGTGTGCGCACACATCCAGGGAGGACCAAAGGCTGGGCTCCGTCGGGACCGGCTTGGCCTGGGACTCGCCTAGAGCTGCGCACCCGGAGGGCGCGGCCGAACGCCGGGCTGGAGCGCGGGGACGCCGGCTCGAGAGGCGCAAGGCTAACGCGCCCAGCTCACCCTTCGCTCCCCTAAACTCCGCCCATTTCGCTGCCCCCAACGTGCAGGGCAAAGATTGGGGGTGCTCCTGGCTCACCGCCCCCTTCGATGGAAGAAGACGAGCCCCTCACCCCATCCCCAACTCCTCTGGTTTTGCGGCCGCGCCTTCTCCTCCCCCGCCCGGCTCCCGCCGCTCGCTCGCTGGTTCCCT
This sequence comes from Myrmecophaga tridactyla, assembly GCA_004026745.1. Lineage (NCBI taxonomy): Eukaryota > Metazoa > Chordata > Mammalia > Pilosa > Myrmecophagidae > Myrmecophaga > Myrmecophaga tridactyla. Next base: position 31,129 of record PVIY010005219.1, read on the forward strand.
CCCTCTCTTCCTCTCTGGGTCCCTCCTCCCTCCCAGGTCCGCTCCTCGCGTTCCCTCCCCGCGCCGCAGCAGAGCTCGGAGCCCAAGCGGGAGCCCGGGCGGGAGCCGGCGCGGGTGACCGGCGACAGCGCAGGCGGCGGCGGCAGCGGCGGGTCCCGGTCCCCGCCGCAGAGCGCGCGGAGTCCCCACCCGCGCCGCTCTGGCCCCTCTCCGGACGCGGGGCTCCGAGCAGCATGCGCGGCCGCTGCGCGCCAGCCCCAGCCCTGGCTTCGGCCCCGCTGCGGAGCGCGCCCGGCCTCGATCCCGGCCCCAGCGGCAGAGGCGGCGGCGGCGGAGGCTCCGGACCGGCGCGGGACGCAGAATCAAGCCGGTGGAGCCCGCGTCGCGCGTCTTGAGCGCGCCCGCCCCTCGGCCCGCCGAGGCCGCGTCCTCCTGCCTCTCCATTGCCGGGCCTTTGCCCCCGCTCCAGCTTCGGCTCGGCTTCCGCCTGCGAAGGACAGACAGACGGACCGCCAGCTTCTCCAGGGCGCGCGGACTGCGGGGCGGAGGTGTCGGAGGAGGAGGCGGAGGAGACGGAGGAGGGGGCTGGGCAGGGGCTGGGGCCGGGCCGGCTGGGGAGACATGCGATTGGTGACCGAGCCGAGCGGACGGACCGCGCACCCGAGATGCAGGTGAGCCAGGCGGCCGCGGCCGAGCCCCGCGTAGGCAATCCCGTGTCGAGAGCCCCTGGGGGCCGACATCCTTCTGGGCTGTGCCCTTCTGGGGCTGCGAGGCACCCCAGCTCCATCCAGAGCCCCCTTTGGGAGCAAAGGCCTGACATTTCACGCCTCAAAAATGAAGAATCTTCCTTTTCCTTTATCCCCACCCCATCGAATGCCCAGTTGGCAAACAGGGACCCCCAAGTTCTGGGGAGAAGCTGAGGTTTGGAGGGGCCCCCACCCGCGTCCCCATCCCGCTCTGGCCTCTCCGCCCCCACACCCCACATTCTGGGTGCTGGACACCCTGGAGGTTAAGTCTCCTGCCCAGCGCTGGGCGGGTCCTTCTCTCTATAGACGCCGGGTAACCCCAGGCAATCCCCACCCGCGCCAGCACCCCCAAGCCTGCCGATGCAGGGCAGGGACCAGATTTCTCCACAGGCTCCAAATTAGGCAGTGGCTCTTTCCCTACACAGAGGGGCTCCCCATTCTAGTTCCTCCCGAAAAAAGAGGAGGACAAGGCAGATGGGGGGTAGGGAGGGTGAAGGGGAAGGAGTTAGGATGAGGAGAACCTAGGAACCCTTTGGGGGCCTTCCCTTTGTCTGCCTTCAGCCCAGGCTTCTCACCTCCTCCTGCCCCACTTTTCATTCTGAGGCAGAAGCCAGTGGGAGGTGGGAACCAGCTGAGAACAGGGAGGTGGGGGGGGAACCTCCTTCTCTGCTCCCACCTTGGGTACTCTCTGTGGGGTGGGCTTTCTGCTCTCTGAGGATCCCCCAGGAGACCTGACCCTCTAGGTGGATTCCAGTTTGAGAAAGAGGGGTGGGGCCAGGCCCAGCAGGCAGACCCCTCTGGACTCTAGCCCTAGGTCCCAGCCCAGTCCCAGCCAGCCCCTGTTGTGCCAGCACCTTCTCTTTGTTCTCAAAGGTCCTAGGGTTGGGGCTGGAGAGAAGGGGCACCTGGGAGGATGCCACCAGTTCTGCCCTGGTCGGGTGGGAGTGCAGGAGGGCCTACCTGGGGGCGGGGGGGAAGCCACTATCTGGGCAAGCCCGCTCCTTACCAGTCCAGCCCCCCTTCAGTCCTCCTCTGCTTGGCTTGGACAGCCAAAGGGGGTGCAGCCCAACCCAGCCCTTGGCTCCCAGCTCAGCCCTGCTGGTTGTTATGCCAGCGGCTCCAGCATGTGTGCCACCCATGTCCGGGGTGCCATGAGCTGGTGCTTCCAGCTGGCCGAGGGCCTGGGGCTTCCCCAGATGCAGCAAGGTGTGCCGGTGAGGGAGGAGTTGTCGGCTGCTCCAGACCCTTTGTCCTTGTGTTGGCTAGGAGGGGCTCAAGTCCCCACACCTCTGGGCAGGCACCAGCACCTGGTCTGCTCGACTGCTTGTTCTTCCTGCTTTCTGCCCATGGCCTGAGACAGGCTGGAGGGGAGAGGGTGGCAGAGGGGAGAGGCCAAGAACTCCTTGGAATCATGATGAAGGAGAGCCTAGTGCCAGATCCGGGCTTCTGGCAGCACTCAGCCTCCCTTCCTAGAGGGGGGACTTAGGAAGGGGGAGAGGGCAGGCCTCTGCAGTGCTCTTGTCTCTGCCCCCACCTCTGTTCCTCAGCCATTCGGGTGTGAGGGGGATCCAGGGCAAGGCTTGGATGAGGCTGCAGTGTCCCTAGGGCCTAGACTTAGAGTGGGTTCCAGATCCCGGAGAACAGGTCTTATAGGAATGTGCATGTGCCCAAGACCTGTGGGCTGGGGGACACTGTGTGACTGGAATAGAGGTGGAGAAACCCTTCTTCCCCTTAGGAATAGTCTTCTTTGATCCTGGGTATCATCCCTTCCATCTCCTACTTCTGAGCACCAGTTCTTCCCATACAGGGTATTATTTTGTAAAACCCAGAATTCCAGAGGGACGACCCCCCATCAGAAAGAAAAACCACCTCTTGAGAGGGTAGGTTCAGCATAAAGCCAGACTGATCCCTGGTACCAGCAGCAGCTCATCCGGGGCTGCTTCAGGTCCCTGCCGGAGCCAATGGCTGGCAGGGTGTACATTCCTGTTGGTCAGTTAGGCAGTGCAGTGATTTATGCAAGGTCCCATGAAAGCATGTGACAGGGAGTCGGGTGGAGGATTGAGGAGTGAGTCCTGTGAGGGGAAAGGTGGGAAAAGGCAGTAGGTGGTGGTGGTTTCAGAGTCAGGGCTTTGGTTTGCTGAGCAGGGTCTGTTAGTCTGCTTGTCCTGTGTGTGGCACTCTATAAAAGGCTAGTGGCCTGGAAGCCTTCCCACTGCCCCAGGCTCTTCCACTCATGGCTACCACTGATGCTCTCTATTAGTTCCTGCAGACCCTCTACGTATGCCCTGTCCCCACCTGGTTTGGTCCAATTTCCCTACCCAGAAGGCCCTCTCCTCCTTTTTCCAGGCCCTCCTCCAGGAAGCCTTCCTGACTGCTCTGAGTCACTGGTCCTCCTCCTCTGGGCATCCACAGCATAGAACCACATTAGTTTGCACCTAATATTATACCATCCTGTTCATTCATGCATCTATTTTGCATATCCCGTCTGAGCTACCTGCTCGACTCTGGGCTAGGCTCACCCTAGGCATTCATGGCTTGCCTTGAGTACCTGGGCAATCCCAGGATAGTGGGGCGGACACTGGGAGGCACCAGGGAGCAGCTGGTGGCTGATGGCAAGGACTACTTGGAGTATCCCCATTGTCCTCAGCCTGTGTGGATGGACAGATCTAGGTGACATCAAGAATGGCCAAAGCAGGGAGTGGAGAGAGAACAGTACCAAAGGTTACCCTAGTCCAGCTACCTGGTTTCACAAATGGGAAAATTGAAGCCTCCCACCCCTTAAGGCCAAGGCTCATGCCGGGAACCCAGTCACACATGCAGGTGCTCAGGGGAGGGTGGGATTTCTCTTTGGGGGCTGGGGAGGTCAGAGGGCCTCCAGGAAGAGAAGGGGACTGGGCTAGGCCCTGAGATAGAAGCAGACTTTTCAGAGACACAGAGAGCAGGGAATTTCAGAATCAGAGGAAGTTCTTTGTAGAAAGAATGTGAGAAGGCAAGTTCATTTGCAAAAGCTTTTGAGACATTTTTAATGCTGACCGTGGTTTATATGTTGAATGAATGAACAAACGAACAAATGAATGAAGGAATGAATACCCTTGAGTATATGGGCCCAGTAGACCTGTGCTGGCTACTATATGCCTCGTGAGCATTGAGTCTTCTCAATGTTATTGTATTGCAAAGTGGTTAAAAGTGTGGGCTCTGGAGCCAGATGTCTGGGTTCAGATCTCAGCTCTGCCACTGCCTGGCTCTGTGACTTTGGGCCAATTAGTTCATCTCTCTGCACCTCTGTGTCCTTATTCATGAAGTGAAGATATCAGCAGTTCCGCCTTGTAGAATGGTTGTGAGGATTAAATGCATTAATATATGCAAAGCATTTAGAACGGTGCCTCGTACAAAATAAGTTCTTAATATATGGTACCTCTTATTAGTTTATATTGTGATTTGCTCTCAGCCGTATCTTTTCAGGTGTCACAGACATTTGACTTTATAGGTGAGAAAATTAAGAGCCAGAGAAGTGGAGTGATTTGTCCAGACCTCCAGTTTATAAGCACAGGACTTGGTCTAGAGTGCTCTCATCCTGACCTTTAGTTTGGGGCTAGTGCTTACTGGCCCAGGCATGATCTATTAATTAATTAGTCAATTTATTTAGTATTAACGAACACCGTGAACCCCCTCCCCAGCCTGAACAGCACTTTAGCAGTGGTGTACGTCTCCCCACGTGCTTCTCCTCACCCCATCCTGTGGCCTCTTTCTAAGGCCACCATTACCCTGAATCACATATTTTACATTCCCTTGCCTTTTAAAATAGTATATTAAATATATATAAATTATTTGATTTTAATTGTTTTTGAACTTTATAGAAAGAGCATGAAGCTGTATGCAATCCTCTGGAACTTGCTTTTTAAATTCAATATTATATTATTATGCTTCATTTATATTCTTGCAAATAATAGTAGATGTAGTTCATTAGTTTTTGCTGATGTATGATATTCTGTTGTTTGCACACAGCACGGTGTATTTACCATTCTGTTGATGGGTGTCTGGGTTGTCCCCTTCTTTGCTCCTATAGACAGTGCTGCCTTAACCTTTCTGTCCTGTCTCCTGGGGCACATGTGTCTCTAGAGCCCACAACACAGAGCAGAATTGCTGGACCATAGAGCAGTTTCATGTTCAACTTTATGAGGAAATGCTAAAATGTTTTCCAAATTGGTTGGACCAGTGTACGCTTGCCTGGCAGGATATGAGTGTCCCCAGGGTTCCTCATCTTTGCCGACCCTCGGTATTGTCAGATAGCTTAATTTTTGCTGATTGCATGAGTATAAAATGGTACTTCATTATGGTCTCGATCTGCATTTCCGGAGTCCAAGGTTTCTGGTGTATGAGATGGGGTTGAGATGGTCAGCAGCCGTGTGTAAGGGGTGTTCACTAAGCAGTCATCTCCTGCAGCCTCAGTTTCCCCAGTTGTGGGATGCTTTCTGTATAAGCCCTGAGCTCAGGATTGGGTAGCAGTAATCACAGCAACCCCCCTAAGGATGTAGGGCTGAAGGAGGAACAAGAAGGCTTAACTTCAGTCCCTGCACATTTAGAGAGGACAGCAAATTCCAGGAACCTCAGTGTTCACCCCCAGGATGGAAAGGAATGATGCCAGTTGGGAGGGGATGGGAGCGTATGCTTTGTTAATTCAGTGTTCCCTCACTGCACACCCCTCTGAAAATCCTGGCACCTGGCATGGTGAGTGCTGCTTAAGAGTCTGGTGACCTGCAGGATGAATACCAGATAGAACAAATGTGTGAGTGAGTGAGTGAGAGGAAGCTGAACAAGGGGACTTCTGACCACCTGCAGCTCCCCACAAGGGTTCCCCAGGTCCTTGGCCTGCCCAGAGATGCTGATAAACCCAGTGCTGGCAAGCTGACTTGAAGCCAGCTCCCTCTGCCAGCCTGGTGTACCAACGATTGATTCCACGCCCCCTTCTCTGCCTGGGCCTGGGCCCCTGGAGCTGGTTAGCGACAAGCACTGGGGCTGGCAGAATAATTATGCCTATTTCCTGTGACACCCAAATTGATTGCCACCAGGGTGACATTACCAGGGCATTGTTCCTCGTCTCCGACCTCTTATAACATGTTATTAGAGTATGTAGTATGTGTGTGTTTTTCTATTTTTTCCCATTTCAGGGAATTAATCTCTCTGCCACCTCCTCTGCTTGCCTCTGCAGAGAACTTGCTCGTGGCTCCCAGAGGGGCTGGGGGCCAGGCCAGTACTGCCTCCTTGGCCTGACCCGGGACAGGACTGCAGATATGGTTGGGAAGCTGGCCATCCTTTGCACCTTTACTTGGCTGCAAAATGGGAGCATCTCAGAGCCCTGCTCTCAGGGCTTCTGAAGTATAGGTTCCAGCCAAAGAATCCTCTGTACTGTCCCAGATCCTTGGTCTCTGCTTGCATACTTCTCTTGACCGGCCTTTCACTCACTATCCACCAAAGCTCATCTTCTGTCTAATTCCTCACACTGAGCTGAACTGGACCTCCCCTGTGACTCCACCCATGGGTCTTGGCTCTGCTCTCTGGACCTCCCCTGCACCCTCTCCCTTGAAACACCAGGCAGCCCCAGGAATGCATCGATTGCACCTGAGCTGGGCACAGCACCTGTATTTTCTGAACAGAGGGGTCTGTCACCTCCTTAGTACTGAGCTTATTTAACAGATTGGAGAAATGGACTTTGGCAAGGGGTTGACCAAGGTTCAACTGAGCAGTGAGGGGTTTGAACAGCCAGTGCCAGGAGAAAGGCAAATGTTTTTATTTATAGTTTGCCTGTCTGTGTTATAAATAATTCACTGGACCTCAGTTTATGATGTATTGGGAAGTTGTTTTAAAATATTTTCCTTTTTTTTTTTTCTGAGGCAGAAATAACCCAAACCTTTACCCACCTCTGATCAAGCCCCACCGTGAGTTGTGTGGCCACCCTTGCATGATGTTGGAGAGAGAAGGTAGCTGCAGTTAAAAGGCTGGGTTTCCTCCTAGGCCCCAGCCCTGAGATGATGTGGGGCCTTGTACAATTCCCTGATGCTCTTGGGTCTCAGTTTCCCCACCTGTGTGATGGTCTCAAAGGTTATCATGTCTCCGGAGTTGATAAGCTCATGACTGGGCAGGTGAATTAACAGCTCAGAGCCTCAGTTTCCTCATCAGTAATGAGAGGTTACTATTACATCCTTCCCAGGGTTTGCGGTGAGGATTGAGGGACTTACCTCTGCAAAGTCCTTGGTGTACATGTTCGAGAGAAATGTTTCTTCCCTTCCCTCCTCCTGGATTCTCTGTCCACAGCCCTTGAGGACAGCGGGAAATCTACCATCTCCCTTTCCACAATGAGAAGTTTAGGACTGGACATGTAAAACCTCTTGCCCAAGAGCAGTTCCGCAGGTCCTTGAACGTGACTCAGAGAGAAGCAATATGCAAGAGTGATCAGGACAACCAGGGTCTAATCCCAGTTCTGTCACTTATCACTGTGTGACCTTGGCTGAGTTGCTTCCCCTCTCTGTGCCTCAGTTCTCTAATCTGTAAAATGGGGAGAACAATCCCTACCTCATCAGGTTGTTATAAAGATGTGAAGATTAAACAAGTTTGTACCTGGCACACAGTCAATGCTATGTGCATGGTCCTTTTTTTTTTTTTCCCCCAAGACACTGTAGGGAAGTGCTTACGAGAGCACTTAAGCACTGGAGCCAGACTGCTTGGTTTCAAACCGTACTAGCTGTGTTGGCTTGAGCAGGTCACATAACCTCTTTATGCTCCAGTTTTTTCATCTTGGCGATAACAATGGCACTTACCTCGATGGGTTGTTGTGGGGAATAAGTGAATTATTATATACGAAGTGCTTCTGATAGTGCCCAGCCCGCTGTAGGCCCTCTGCAAGGGCTTCGTCGTCAGCATTAGCATCATCATCACTTCTATCAGGTCTCTAGTCTTCAAATTCCAACGCTCTGCTCATCTCCCCTCTCTCCACCCGTATCCATGAGGCTGCTACCTCCCCCTCCCCAATGCCCAAGGCCTGTGACCCTCCCTAAGTGGGGACTGGCTGGTTTCTAGGCCCCAAAGCCTGGGATGGACTCTCTGAGCTGTTCCTAAGCAGAAGAGCCCTGGGGGCTGGGGCAACTGCGAGAGACGGCCCCAGGAAGGTGTGAAGGGCTAAGGGGTTGAGGAAGCTTCTCTGTGAGTGGGGACGAGGCAGAGGTATCTGCCAGGGAACTCACAGGGGACCACTGGGCTGGGTAGAGGATGAGGCCAGGGGCCCTTAGGGGTACCTTCCTGCCCCTGGGAGCCCTGGTGGGCATCTAAGACCTGGGAGAGAAGGGAAGGGAGGCATGTGGGCGCGGGACCTGGGTTTTCTTGGCTCCTCAGCTCAACCTGCGTAGGCAGCAGCCTCCCCCTCCCCATCTCCAGGACTGCCCCAGTCCAAGAAGGGGTGCCACCTGCACACAACATGTACCAACAGGGATGCTTCCCAGAACCGTGGCTCCTTCCCACCTCCCCCAGGCCTGCTTTAAGCTCCCCATTCTGTCTTCTCACATCAGGTCAACCCCATGAAGAGGACAGACAGGGCCCAGAGTGTCCGGGACCCACTCAAGGTGACAGCAAGGCAGGGGTGCCTTTGGGCCTGTGAGCACTGCCCTTTGTACTCTGGGAAGCAGCCTCCCGTAGGCCCTGCCCTACTTCTCCCCGCTGAGCTGGCCATTCCTGGGGGAGCAGAGCCTGTATATAGAAGCCTTTAAACACTAAGATACTTTGACAATTAAAATTCATAATTTATCCCAGAAATGGCCTGGGACTACAGGCCTGCCAGAAAGCTGCCAGCTCCCAAAATGGGTTGTTGCTCCTATGGAGTGGTGAGGGGAGTGGGGTGGGAGTTCCTCAGATGCAGGGGGCCAGGTGCTTGTTCAGGGCCATGAGGGACTCCAGGGCAGCTGGGGCGGCGAGGGGTGCCTGGTGGCTTCCAGAGCTTTCCTTGCCCTAGCGAGCAGCCCCACCATACGCAGTCAGCACCCTATCTCTGGGAGAGGACTCAGTTTCCAAGTGTGCCTAAGAGTTGGGGCTGGTGGCACTGGACCAGGGAGGGCCAGAAGTGGTGGGAGAAGGGGCAGCAGGCACACACACCTATACACAGGGCACACATATGGATGCCTGCTCACACACACACACACACACACACACACACACCAGGGGCCCAGGAATTCTTTGCTAGAACCAAGAGCTGGAGGAAAATAAAGAATTATACAGGACAAAGGACATGACCTCAATTTTCTTCCAGGTTGGTTTTTCTCTCCCTGTGGAGGGCAGCTGAAGGCAGAGGAGATGGCAAGAGGGGAGGGCAGGCAAAAGCGGGAGACAGACAGACGCTGCCCCACTGTCCGGCTGTCCGGCTGTCCTGCCCCTGGGCCGCCCAGTCTGCCGAAAGCTCAGCCTGGGAACCAGAAACCTCCTCCCAGAGTCCCCTGCCACCCACACCCCCGCCCCAGGCCAGCAGGCAGCCCCTCCCCCAGGGCTCTCAGCACAAACTGGCCAGTGTTTTCCCCCTTTAGCAGCTCACACCTTAAACCATTATCAGCCATTCACACCTCTGCGGGGATTAGCCCTGGAAAGCCAGACGGAGAGTCTTTAAAAGGAGTCCAGGGACCCGGGTCAGGATTTGGGGTTGGAGAGAAGCAATTACAAATCCCTGAACGCTCTCAAATTGACCAGGACACAATTCACCTCTAGCCCGCCAACTTTCTCCTGTTCCCTCTGCCTAAAATGCAGCTCCCCAACCGCCATGGCCCCCCCGCTTTGCCTGGGAAAAATCTATTTGTATTTCACTCCTTGCTGGCGTGGCACCCGCCCCCTTGGTGAAGCCTTTGTTAAGAGCCTTGACTGGGAGGTGGAGAGAGAACGTCCCACCCCCGTTGCTCTTGCAAGCTGGCCCCCGCGGTTGGGTGGCCCTCTCGCCCCTTTGGGACAGCTGGGCGCAGGTGGCTGGAGCAGAGCTTGAGGAGCTGAGTTTTGTAAGCCTGGGCAGGAGGTTTCTGGGGTATGTTCACCCCCATCACCCCTGCCGTGTCCTTCTCAGCCTGGCCCTGGCATGGGGGTTGCCCACGCCCTGGGGTACTGAGCTAAATCTGTCCCCGCCTCTACTGGGGCCTTTCAGTCTGGGGGAAGGAGGCCAGGAGCCAGGAGATGCTCCATCCTGGGTGCGGGAGGCAGATAAACACACAGGCAGGGGTGGGCTGAAGGCCACCTGAGATCCAATCACCCATAGGAGGGGTGATTGCTTCTTTCTGGGAACCTGAGGAAAGGTGCTTGAGGGAACAGTCCCTTGAGCAGGGTTCTGAAGGCTGCATAGGAGATCTCCAGGCGTGGGGTGGTATATAGTCAACCGTTGCTGTGGGAGAAGGGGCCTCAGCTGAAGTGGACTGAAGTGACCTCGGTGTGCCTTCTGAACAGGTCTCACGTCTTCCGTCTTTCCCCCCATCCCCCCAAACCCATCCCAGCCACACTGGCCTTGCTGCCTCCTGAGCTGAGCGGTGCACTTCCCAGCTAATGCTTTATTTTCATGAAATGGACCCAGCGGCTCTGTGCCCTGGAGCTGAAGGCAGAGAAGGAGGGAACTTAGACCTGCTGGGTTGTAGGTGAGGAGGAGTCCAGACCTTCCACTGCCTCTGTTTTTCTGTCTCAAGTCCCTTCACCTTTCTGAGTCTCGGCCTTCTCCTCTGGAAGCGGGGTTCGTAAACCCACCATGGGTTCCAGGCCCACAAGGCAAACTCTCCACCTCCTCCTGCCTCCTGTCCCACCTGGCCTGTACCCAACCCCACCTACCCTCCTGCCTTCCACCTGCTTCTCTTCTCTCTCCCCTACTTGTCCCTCCTTTGTCACCAGCCTTCTTCCTGTCCTGATCTTCTCTCTACATGGCTCTCTCTCTCTGTCTCTGTCACCTTTCACCTCTGCCTTGCTCTCAGTCATTTCCTGGCCATAGGGCTGGGCATGGTCCTAAGCAGACACCCACTCCTTTCAGAGCCCTCCAGCCCCCCTTCCCAGCTCTGCCGTCTGCCTGGCCTCCCCCTGCCGCACACCTGGCCCTGGGCGCTCATGAAGGGTATTGGAGCAAGAGGAGCCGGCGCACACCTGCCTCGGTGCCCAGGGAGGAGGCCAAGCCCAGCGTGGTCATCCGGGTCACACGGCCATGCTACAGAGGCTGGCCAAGGTCCAGGGGCCCTGGTACCCAGAGGGTCATGGGCCCCAGCCAACGAGTGGGTGCCTTCTTGCCAGGGATCTCATGCCCATGTGTGCTGGGGATCCCTGAGGAACACCGAGTGGGAGCGCCATGAAATATTGATGCTGGAAACCTAAAATAACTAAATCTTCCGTCCTGTGCTTACAGCCAACCCCAAATTAGGTGAGATTCTAGCATAAATAACAGTAGCAGACACCAGAAAAGACTATGGTGGGAAAATACTGAAAAAATACCAGCATCAACATATCATTTTCTGACATTTGGGCAGAGATTTGGGGGGTCAGGACACCTGGATGCAGCTAAGAGCTGGTGCCCTCTCTCAGCTCTGAGGGCCTCCCTCTAGCACAGCCCTGGCCTGCAGGCCCCACCCCTGGACAGATTTGCAGGGTCCTAGAGAAGCCCTGCTTCATGCCAGGCAGCTCTTGAGATAGGCAGTCCGGCCAAGAGGAACAGAGCTCTGCCACCTCCTAACTTTGTGGCTTCTGGTAAGTGAGTTCCTTTTTGGAGCCTCAGTTTTTCTCATCTGTAAAATGGGAACAATGTAGCTCTTTTGAATGCTGGTGGGAGGATTCCTGAGAGAGTGTCAAAAGCCAAAGCCTGGTCTGCAGCAGGTGTTATGCAAATGTTAGTCCCACCCCTTTTCTAAAGGGATTGGCATGGGTGTGGCAGGCTGTGGAGGAAACATGCCCCTGCCCTCGGGGGACCTCCACTGCTACTTTACAGAACAGGATGATCCCTGACCTCCTTTAGTGCCTCTCAGCCCACCCACAGGTGATCCCCTGCCCCCTCCGTCTCCATCAGCCACTCTCCCCCACCCTGAGCCCCTGGGAGCAAAGCCCCATGAGAGACCCCAGTCAGGAGTGCTGACCAGCTTGGGGCCACCCTCAAATAGATCCTTCCAGCCGCTCTGGAACCGCAGTTTGGGGCCTGAGTTCCCATTTCCCCTTCATCCTCGAACCAGGTTTAAGGTTGTTGACTTTCCAGTAACAGAAAGTCCCTGCTCTGTTGTCGCTGCCCCCAGGGACCCTGGAGTCCAGCCCCTTCCCTGCACTGGAGGTGGGGTGGGGAATAGGCCAAAGAAGACAGGCACTTGCCCGAGGTCACACAGTGGGCTGGGAACAGCTCAGAGCCTGGGGCTTGCCCTCTGCAATGGGGGTCCCATGGGGCAGCTTCCCACCCCCACTCTGCGGGTGCCCTGGGGTCTGAGCATCAAGCCCTAGGCATGACTGTCCACTGTCTGCCTTAATGTGTTATTTCCTTTGTTTTTATTGGTCCAATTTTTAAACCCTTGCCCTTGTGGGGAGCCCTTCAGGGGGCAAGGATCCAAAATAAAACACTGATTAAAGTGCATAAAAAGGCCACGGTGGCTCAGCAAGCAGAGTTCTCGCCTGCCATGCCAGAGACCCGGGTTCGTTTCCTGGTGCCTGCCCATGCAAAAAAAAAAAAATGCATAAAACACCTCTCCCTGGCAATTGCAGGAGTACCCATCATATTACCCATGTCAGGACAGCAGGAGAGACACACTGTCCACCTGGCAGTTTTGGTGACCCCCTAAGACATGCCCCTGCCAGCAGCCCTAGATGACAGGACCACAGTGGAGGTGTTAGACTCTAAGACCAGGCCCAGCATGTTGTGTCCTTGCTGGGCCAGCTTGGGCAGACACTTTAGCTTCTCTAGGCCCCAGTTTCCCCACCATTCAAGGCAGCCATTATATAAAAGGCAGTGGATGAGTTAATTCAGAGGATGTGCCCTGGTGAAGCCGTCCTGGTCCTTTGGAGCGTGGCCTGTTGCTCTGCAGATCTAACTGCCAGCCCCAGGGATGGCAGCCACACAGAGCAAGGCCAACCAGCTTGTCCATCGATGTGTTTGAATTCTCCAGGTCTCCCATTGCTCAGTGGGCCTGCCCCAGAGTCAACCCCATACATGGGCTTCAACCTCTGCAACAGCTTACTCGTGCACACATACTTCCTTTCAAAGAATATTCACTGGGGTCAGTTCTGCACCACACCTTGGACTGAGGCTGCAGACATACCCTCTGTCCTTGGGGATCTCACCGTCTAGCAGTTGAGACAGATGCACCTATGACTGTTTGGCTCAAGATTAAGCACACATTAAAAGAGCAGCACTGACCCTCTTAGCTTAGGCCACTAGGAAGCTCTCACTTTTAGGCATTATGTGGAACTTCGTAGGATTTGTTCCTTCTGGGTTTCCCTTCTTTGGCTTTATCTTTTTATCATCTGAGAGCATAATTTTTCCATCCGTCTCAAGTCCTTTTTAGAATGAGTGTTCTATATATTAATTACATAATGTTACTACTAAGAATAAGATGATTCAGTACTTTGGGCAAAAGATGAATTCTGACTGAATTAGGTCAAGGATGGCTTTATTGAGAAGGTGGCCTTTGGGGTGGAAGGCCACAAAGGCTGCCAGGACAGGAGGCTAGAATAGTTCCCCAAAAAGAGAGAGCTGCATGGCCAATGGCTTAGAGGCTAGAATGTGCCGGGCAAGGTGGGGTAAGTGGGTGGCCTCACTGGGGAGAGTGATTGTAATTTGAGGCCAAGTCATGGAGATTTTACATACCAGATTCATGTCTGTGTGACATGAGGGTGGCCTGTGCCCTCTTCTCTTCCGTCGCATCCCACCAGCACCCCAAGCGATGGCCTCCACTTTCTTGCCGGCAGCCCTCACCCTGCCCACTAGCCTTTCCCTGAGCTGGATGCTAAAAGTCCGGTTTACCTTGTGAGGTCCGCAGCCTCACACCTACACCAGCCCCAGCTGCTGGTCCAATTACTTATTGATCATCTGTCAGGATGTTTGCTTTTCTGGTGGGCCACTGGAGCATGTGTGACTGTGGAAAATGGTCTCTTGGGGGTGGGACGGGGGGAGGCCAAGCCATAGAGGGATCTGAAGAGAGGATGAGAGGGGATGGGGCGGGAGGAGACGGAGCAGCCCTTGGGGATAAAAAAAAACCTTGCAGATTCCATAACATGTCAGTGACACCCAGAGCCCTCGCTGGCTAATCAGCACTTAGTTGATAAGCAACTGGGGAATGCCAGTCAGTCCTGGGAGACAGGCAGCATTCAGGGAGACAGGAAAGTATGTGGCTTTGGAGTCCGACAGACTAAGGCTCCCACCCCAAATCTGTCCCCTCTACTGTCCTTTGACAGCCACAACTTCTCTGAACCTCAGTTGCCTTAAGAGTTGAAGTGTGCATGACAAGACCTCAAGGTCTTGAAAACAAGGGCTGTGTGAAGGTGTGGGGAGGGAGTGGATGAGGTGGGAAAAGGATCTGATCTGGGGTACAGACGTGGGACCCTCCCAGCCTGGACCTGCCCTTCTCACAGCAAGCTCCCCTCTGGGCAATAAGTGGGGGGTGGGGTTGGCTGGGCACGTCGGCAGAGACCTGGGGTGCCAGAGGCTGGGGTGGAGGGGCAGGGAAAGATCCACACACCACCAGCAGCGAGAGGGATGCAGCTTGGCCCCCAGAAACCCTCTGGTCCACCTCCTGGAGGTCTGGAGGCTGCAGCTCTCAGAGTTGGGGGCAGTCCCCTACCTGTCCTGCCCACCAGAGCCAATTTCCCTGCAGAACACAGGGGTAGAATCTGGATAGGGGAGGGAAGGAGGAGATGGGGAGGTGGTTGAGACAAAGTGGGAGCAAGTAGCCTCTGCACAAGGGATGGGACAGAGTTTTAGGGAGCCAGCTCCCACAAACACCATTGCTCCCTTCTCCTTCCAGCCTGTACTCTAGCTGGGCCCCTTCCCACCATCTGAGCCCTGCATGGTCACCAGGGCCATGGGGGGACCAGCCCCTCCAAAGGCAGGGTGTTCTCTAGCTGCCCAGGGAGAAGGTGATTGGAACCTTGAGAGACAGACAGCTGAAGGCTGGGGAAGAGGGTCTTTTGGGGTGATCCCACTTTCTATTGGGAGATCAGAAAAAAAAGTCTCAAGAGCAGTGGGTGTTAGGTTAGGCCTTGGAGATGGGGAAGGGCATCCAGGAGGAAAGAACTTCAGGAGCAAAGGCCAGGAAGCTGGAAACAGGTACCTTGGACCCTGAGCACAGGAGCTGGAGTTGGGGTCACTGTCGAGACACAGAGAAAGGGAAGAGCCAGAGAGAGATTTCACAGGGAGACCTAGTAGGATTGCAGGTGGAGGGGGTCAGGGCAGAGGGAGGTATCAGGGCTGGGTCTTGGCTTTCTGGATGGGAGTGCCCTCCACTAATCTAAGCTCCCCAACCAGGAGCAGATTCTTGAACACTGATGGGTACTATTGGGGGCCTGTTGGGTTTGCTGGTTACCCAGGACTCTCAGGTCTGGGGGTTCAGCTCAGTGCTGATGGGAGGCAGCCATGGGATCTGCACTTGGGGAAGCTCAGGGCTAAAGGCTGCAAGGGTGGGGCCCCCAGCAGCCTCAGGAGCCTTTGCCTGGGCCACCCTGCTCCTCTCCGAGGTTGCTCCTGCTCAGCCTTTGAGCCCTTTGATCTGCTTTGGGAGATCTGAGGACGGCTCAGCAGGTCTGCGTGTAACCCTGCCAAGCACTGGGGGAGGAGGAAGCTCAGGGAGGGGCCGCATGTCCAGAGTCCCACTGCCTGTATGTAAAGGAAGCAGAAGTAGCCTGTGCCACCAACACCAAGCTCCTCTGTGGTGATCCCACCCCTTCGCCAAACCCTTCTACCCAGGGGGATGCCGGGAAGGTCCTTTAGGTGGGCTCTGGACAGGGTAAGGGGCAAGGAAGCAGCAGCCTGGGGTGCTGGGGGGCCTCTGACCTGGGCATCTGGGCCTGATTCTGGTGTCCCAGGCAGGAGTCATAAGCTATTCTGGACCCCCACCTTCCTATCTGTAACCTGGCAGAGAGGGCCTGGGGCAGAGTCTACCAAACACTGCCCTCTAACTGCCGCCTCTGTCCTGTGCTTGTCCCTGGCTGCAGGTGAGCAAGAGGATGCTGGCGGGGGGCGCGAGGAGCATGCCCAGCCCCCTCCTGGCCTGCTGGCGGCCCATCCTCCTGCTGGTCCTGGGTTCTGTGCTGTCGGGCTCGGCCACGGGCTGCCCGCCCCGCTGCGAGTGCTCCGCCCAGGACCGCGCCGTGCTCTGCCACCGCAAGCGCTTTGTGGCGGTGCCTGAGGGCATCCCCACCGAGACCCGCCTGCTGGACCTGGGCAAGAACCGCATCAAGACGCTCAACCAGGACGAGTTTGCCAGCTTCCCGCACCTGGAGGAGCTGGAGCTCAACGAGAACGTGGTGAGCGCCGTGGAGCCCGGCGCCTTCAACAACCTCTTCAGCCTCCGGACGCTGGGGCTCCGCAGCAACCGCCTCAAGCTCATCCCCCTGGGCGTCTTCACCGGCCTCAGCAACCTGACCAAGCTGGACATCAGCGAGAACAAGATCGTCATCCTGCTGGACTACATGTTCCAGGACCTGTACAACCTCAAGTCGCTGGAGGTTGGCGACAACGACCTCGTCTACATCTCCCACCGCGCCTTCAGCGGCCTCAACAGCCTGGAGCAGCTGACGCTGGAGAAATGCAACCTGACCTCCATCCCCACTGAGGCCCTGTCCCATCTGCACGGCCTCATCGTCCTAAGGCTCCGGCACCTCAACATCAACGCCATCCGAGACTACTCCTTCAAGAGGCTGTACCGGCTCAAGGTATTGGAGATCTCCTACTGGCCCTACTTGGACACCATGACCCCCAACTGCCTCTACGGCCTCAACCTGACGTCCCTGTCCATCACGCACTGCAACCTGACCGCCGTGCCCTACCTGGCCGTGCGCCACCTGGTCTATCTCCGCTTCCTCAACCTCTCCTACAACCCCATCAGCACCATCGAGGGCTCCATGTTGCATGAGCTGCTGCGGCTGCAGGAGATCCAGCTGGTGGGCGGGCAGCTGGCCGTGGTGGAGCCCTATGCCTTCCGCGGCCTCAACTACCTGCGGGTGCTCAACGTGTCCGGCAACCAGCTGACCACACTTGAGGAGTCGGCCTTCCACTCGGTGGGCAACTTGGAGACGCTCATCCTGGACTCCAACCCGCTGGCCTGCGACTGCCGGCTGCTGTGGGTGTTCCGGCGCCGCTGGCGGCTCAACTTCAACCGCCAGCAGCCCACGTGCGCCACCCCCGAGTTCGTCCAGGGCAAGGAGTTCAAGGACTTCCCCGACGTGCTCCTGCCCAACTACTTCACCTGCCGCCGCGCCCGCATCCGGGACCGCAAGGCCCAGCAGGTGTTTGTGGACGAGGGTCACACGGTGCAGTTCGTGTGCCGAGCAGACGGCGACCCGCCACCCGCCATCCTCTGGCTGTCGCCCCGCAAGCACCTGGTCTCGGCCAAGAGCAACGGGCGGCTCACGGTGTTCCCCGACGGCACGCTGGAGGTGCGCTACGCCCAGGTCCAGGACAACGGCACGTACCTGTGCATCGCGGCCAACGCGGGCGGCAACGATTCCATGCCCGCCCACCTGCACGTCCGCAGCTACTCGCCCGACTGGCCCCATCAGCCCAACAAGACCTTCGCCTTCATCTCCAACCAGCCGGGCGAGGGAGAGGCCAACAGCACCCGCGCCACCGTGCCTTTCCCCTTCGACATCAAGACCCTCATCATCGCCACCACCATGGGCTTCATCTCCTTCCTGGGCGTCGTCCTTTTCTGCCTGGTGCTGCTGTTCCTCTGGAGCAGGGGCAAGGGCAACACAAAGCACAACATCGAGATCGAGTACGTGCCCCGCAAGTCGGACGCGGGCATCAGCTCCGCCGACGCGCCCCGCAAGTTCAACATGAAGATGATATGAGGCCGGGGTGGGGAGTGGGGGGTGCGCAGGGACCCCCGGGGGCGCTGGGCAGGGGAAGGGGCCTGGCCACCACCCACTAGCTCCCCAGTCCTTCCTGCCTCCCCCCTGCCCCTCCAAGCGCACTTTTTTTTTCTCTCTCTCCCCCCCCCATCCCTGCAGCCCCCCCCCTCCCCCTAGCCAGCCCTCACCGCTGCCCCATTTCTACCAGGACCTCAGAAGTCCCGGCCTGGGGCTCATTGACAGACTGGAGTTGGAAGCCAATGAACCGACACGCAGCACAGTCAATAATTCAATTAAAAAAAAAAAAGTTACGAACTTCCTCTGTAACTTGGGTTTCAATAATTATGGATTTTTATGAAAACTTGAAATAATAAAAAGAAAAAAAAATACCATTTCCTATAGCTAGTCAGAATGCAAACTTTCGACGTCCTGATTGTTCCAGGGTCCTCTTCCAGCTCAGTTTCTTGTTTTTCTCTTCCTCCTCCGATTCTCCCTCCTTTCTCTTCTCTTCCCCTGCGGGGAGGGATCACTCAGGAAAACAGGAAAGGAGTTCCAGCCCCACCCGCCCACCCATCTGCCCTGCCAGGGCAGCCACCAGTTGCAGGCTGGGTGGCAGGTCCGGGCCCAGCTCTGGGCTGGCTGTTCACAGGGAGCAGGTGACGGGGCCAGGGCTGCCCCGAGGGGCGGAGGCCCTCTGCTGGCTGCCGGGCCGGCCACCGCCGCGGACAGGGCCTGGGTTTGGGTCGGGTGCGGCTGAGACTGCAAGGCACCGGGTCCGCCTAGAGACCGGCACAGCCGGTGGAGAGAGCCGGGGCCGAGGCCGGCCCGAGTCCAGCCTCTGCTCGCAGCTCTGCCGCTGACTCGCTGAGTGGCCTCGAGCCGGTCGCTGGCCCTCTTCGGGCTTCCGTTTTCACATCTGTACAAACAGGAACGCTACTCCCTGCCCTGCCTACCTCACAGGGCTGTTGTGAGGAATTGATGAGATGATGTATGTGAAACACTTTGTAACCTGTAAAGCGCTGTGCACATGTGGGTGACTGTTCTCATTATGGTCATTATTACCTCACTGGAGGGGCTGGGGCAGGGCTGGGGGGTGCCGGGGGAAGGCGGGCTCTGGGGACTCCCAGAGGATCTCCCCAGGACAGTGGCCTGGGCTGTGGCCAGAAGCACATCTAAGGGTACGGCTCTAGACCCACAGTGGGGTCCTGGGGCCCAGGGTTAGCACCCACAATTCTGTCACTTCTGCTTTGGGGAGTCCCATCCAGGCAGATGTCACCTCCCACTTTGGCTAGGACCTAACCAGGGTGTGGGGGCACCAACTCTCACCAAGCCTTCTTTCCACAAGCATTTCTGCTGCGTGCCACGTCCTATGAGGAGTGCCCCGTCTGCGGGGGTGGAGGAGACAGCTCTGGGGCTGCCCTTGGGACTGCCCAGACCCCGGCTGCCCCATCTCCCACCAGGCTATCCTCTCAGCCTCTCACGGGCATCCTGAGCTTTGAGGAGTTCTGGGTTTGGGATTGGGACCCACAAGCACAAGGGCTGACCAGAACAGTCAGACAACCTGTCCTCCCCCTGACCCTTCACACCAAACCTAGATGCTCCAAATCAACCCTGAAAAGGGATGCCCCAAATGTGAAGTGTGAAGAGCCCGGTAGGTCACCTCCTAACTTTTAACAGAACCCAGTGGCCTTAGCTCGGGTGGCAGACCATGTGCCCCGCCCCACCCCACCCCCCAGGCAGGGAGGGACACGAGGGTCAGGGGCCCCTGACTTCTCCCCTCCGAGTGTCTTTCTCCTTGGGTCCCCCTTGGATTCTGTTCCATTGTGGGCCCCAGGGTGGCCCTCCTGTCCATTTCCCCTCAGGCTAAGGGAGAACTCCAGCCACGTGGGAACCTTTGGGCAAAGAAAGACTCAGCTGAGCGTGGTGGTGGTGAGGGGTGGAGGGGGGAGCAATAGGGAAGTCAGCCCTTGGCAACTTCCCCTATCAGAACGCAGCTCCCCCAGTCAGCGCTCTTCTTGGGGCTTACTGGCTAGCCCCAGTTCACAGTCTACCCATCCAAGCCAGCCTGAACTTGGCTGTGTGCCCAGCACCTTTTAACCCAAGCCTCTGGTGGGATGACATGCCAAGCAGAGACTGCATGGAGTTAGCACCGAGTCATTTATCCACCCTCCAAACATCCCTCCATCCGTCCATCCAATCTGCAGACCTACCCGAGAGCCTGCTCTGCTTCCGGACCCTGGCTGACACTACCTGTAGCCAACAGCTGGGCCAGCCTGCCTTCCCCCCATCTCCCACTGCTGGGCTGACACTGGTCTGAGGAAGGCTCTGTGGTTTGATCCTCTGGGAAGAAACAGGACCCTCTCCCCATAGGATCCTGAAATATTGGGGTGGAAAAGGTTCAGGGTCCCAGAGGGCAGCCTCTGCTGGTGGTTTTAAGGATCTGAGATCAAGTTATAGTGAGTTCTAGCTGTAGCGCTTACCAGCTGTGTGGGATTATCACTTCACTGCTCTGAACCTCCGTCATCTGTAAAACAAAGATGATCCTACTACATTTGGTCATTAGGAGGACTGAATAAGGGCCGCAGGTCTACTAATTGATTGCGGCAGTGACTGGCACTCAGTAAGTCTTCTACTAATGGTGGTGATGGTGATTATCATTGGGTCCAACTCACAGATGCTCAGGCTGCAGACCAGAAAGGGCGATGACTTATCCAAAGTCACACAGCTTCTAAGTAACATGACTGTGGCCTGATTCCAGACTCCCAGAGCTGCAGCCTTTTAATATCCTGGTTTGGGGCTTCTCAGAGGCAAGCCACCACTCTGGGGAGCTCAAGGGAGGGACCGAGAGAGGAGTCCTTGATGTGAGGGTGGCCTGCATGCAACAAGAGCCCAGTGGCATCAAGCGAGGCCAACAGACCTGCCCACCTCTGGAGAAAGACCAGAGCACAGATTCTCCATCATCCCAGCCCTCGAGGCCCCAACTGCACTGTCTCCATCTGCACCTCAAGAGGCAGCCCTGGGATTGTTACTTAACTCCTCTGGGATGCTCAGATCCCTGAGTCTTTTTCACCAGGTTCTGGTAAGAGCAGGGGGCCAATTCATTCCTGGCTACTGGCAGGGAACTGGGCCCCGAGGAAACTCAAGGCCACAAGAAAATTGTTACGTTGTTTTCAGGTGGGGGAGAAAAGCAGTTTGGGGGGTGATGAGAATGTCAGGGGACTGGGGACTGGGCTCAAGTCAAGTCATTGTGCTGCCCCTTCCTAGCTGCGAGACCTTGACAAGGCCTTCTAACCTCAGTCCTCCCATCTGTAAAAGAGTGTAATGAACTCAACTGCTGCTAAGAGCCCTGCCAGATTTAAGGAGGAACATCCTGGAAAGTCAAGCTGTAGAGGCTACATTCTCCATGGCATACGAACTTCAGAAGGGGAGAGGAGGGCCAGATATGCCCCACCTGGGCACATGCACAGCTGGAAGCCAGAACTCGGAGGTAGTGCTGGTCGCCCCAGTCTAACTCAGGCCCTGTGGGCTGGTGGAGTCGATATCCCACCTCCTCAGTCCTGTGGGGAGTTGGCTGCTCTGCCCACCCCTCAGCCTAGGTTGAAGAAGGTGAGGCTGGAGCGGAGCTATTGAGCAAAATACAAGAAATTGAATCCTAGAGTCCAGCCTGCTTTCTGGGAGGCCAAGACCAGAAGCAGCCTCCAGGACAACTGCCCGATAAGACAGACATGCCTTAAAGAGCGATAAGACTGGGAGTCTACGCTGGATGAGCAAGTGGACCCAGCCATGGAGGGCATCCATGAGGGTGAGTATTAGAGGGGAGCGGCAAGTTCCAAGATCCCAGCCTGATTTACCCCTCACAAGTGAAAATACGAGGCTCAGAGAGGTGAATGTCCTGTCTAGGGCCATGCAGCAATGGCAGCTGGAGCATGGACTTTGGAGTTAGGCAGACTTTGGTTCAAATCTCATCTCCACCAATGAGGGTCAGCTGCAAAATGTGGTGAAGAAATCCTACATTACGGGGCATTTGAAAGGTGAAAGACTGTTGTGGCATGCCTACCTACACAGTGTCTGACACCTGCTAGGGGTGCACTAAAGATCTGTCTTATTGGCATGACATTTTATGGGCCCGCCAGGTAGTGGCTGGATTCAAGGGACTGTATAAGAAACACAGTGGGGATTAAAAAGAGTTGGACCACCCCATGGGGAGGGAAATTACATCTGGGTTGTGCCTGAAGGCCTCAAGGCCCTGGGGGCTGGATGAGAACAGACTCTGGGGCTGCCACCACTGTCTTCCCAGGAGAGAGCGAGTGGCTATGTCCGTAGCCCGGTGTGTGTGTTTGGGGGTATTGGAAGTCACAGGGACCAAGGAAGAAGGCGTCAGAGGAGCAGTGTAGACCCTAGGCTGGCCTCAGGAGCCCTAAATTCTAGGGAGTTCTTTCGCCAGCTGGCCGAGGTGCCTTAGGCTTATTGGGGCCTGAAGTCAGAGTTCATGAGGTACAAGGAACAGAGTCCACGCAGGCCAGATACTGGGGCCCTCATAGAACCTGGTTCCATGGTCTCTTGCCTTTGCAGCTTTTCTCCCTGGCTTGGAATCCTCTGATGACATGACAGCCTGTGCAGGTGCCCAACTCCCATCCGGGCACCCCAACTCCAGCCCCGGGGCATAGTCTGACTTACTACACATCTCTTCATTCATAGTCTCCAGAGAAAGAATCTGATTGGTCCCCTACCAGCCAATGAATTGGCTGCCTCTAATTTATGTGCCCAAGTCCTTCATCCAATGAGCTGTGGCCAAGGGGCCCAACCCTGTATAAACCCTGTTTGGGTAAAGATGGTACAGACAGGATTAGGGAACTGTTTCAGATAACTACTCTTGTCTAACAACTACCCCAAAACTCAGTGGTTTAAAACAACCACTGGTATATGCCCAAGTCCCAGTTCTGCAATTTGGGCAGGACTTGGTGAGGACAGCTCATCCCCATTCTGCATGGTGTCACCTAAGCTTTTGGCCATGTCTCTTGCCTCAGCTGGGGTGGCTGCTATGGCTGGAGACCAGCTGGCGTCCTGCTTTCTCTCCAGCTGCCTACCTGGACTTCTTTAGGTTGGCTTAGGACTCCAAGACGATGAGGAAGGAAGCTGCCAGGTCCCTTGAGGTCCAGGCCAGGCATCACTTTTGCTTCAGGTTATTAGTCAAGGCAGATACAGGAGGAGGCCAGATAGAGCCAACTGTTTATGGGAAAAGGTGGAAAGAATTTTTCAGCCGCCTTTGGAAATGACCCTCTACAGTGACCTGTGCAGTGCCGATTTCCTTTTAGGTGCCACTCTTTGTTACCAGGCCTCTCCAGTTACCCAGCAGTCGGGGCCCAGAGAGCAGTGGTGACTCGTAGAAGGATCTGCAGCGGGTAAGTAAAGAGCCAGGACTTAAACTCAAGTCTGTTACCCTCTGGTCCAGCTTAATTTCCACGGTGAGCAGAAGCAGGGGGCAGTGAGTACAGGGGGAAATATAGCAGTAATGACAATAGCTATTCTTTATACAGGGCTTGTGCCAGGCACCAGGCCAGACGCTTTACCTGCACCATTTTGTTTAATCCTACCCTGAGGGGGCCCTAACATACTCACCCCTAGTTGAGAACACTGAGGCTCGGGGAGGAGAAATGGCTGTCTGGGCCCCTGCTGGTTGGTGATGAAGCACTCCTACTGAGGGAGCCCTTTACTGCAGGAAAAGCACCCACTGGTCCCCTCCCTTCTAGCCACTCAGACTTCTCATCTGTGAAGTGGGCACAGCCACATCACCTCCCGGGCCTTCTCCCCTCGTGGGAGGGGATGAGTCGGTGGTGGAGAGTGTACTAAGGCACAGGTGGGGGCGCAGGTGGCTGGGGGTCACGATCAAGGCTTCTGCCAGTCAGTTTGCCCACGTGGCTCCCATCCACCTGGCACCTAGGAGGGGCCCAGAGACCAGGGCAGAAAATACAAGGTGAAGAACCTGTTCTGAGGGCCTGGTGACCTGGTCTTGGGATCTGCTGGGCAACGGGGGACTACTTGGCAGGAATCTGAGAACAGTGGCCATATAATGTAGCACTGGGAGGACAGACCCCTCCCCTGGGAGCTCTGCTCTGAGGAAGCTGATTGCTCAGCCCATAAAGAATTTTACAGCTGCCCCATAAACCTATTATGGCTCTTTTCTGAATCCCCAGGCTAGGCTGTCATCAGGCCAAGGGATGGTGTTGGTGTCTGGGAAGGCCAGGTAGGGTTTTAGGGGGGCTGTGATGACAGAGGCTGAGGGAAAGACCCCCCAGTGTCTTCAGCTCCAGCCCCTCACCTCTCCCAGGAACTTCACACTCCAGCCCTCCCAACCTGGGAGGCATCTCCATGCCCCGGATGTGGTCCCAGCAGGGACCAGGGCCTGGCTGTCCCTGCACCCCCCACCAGCTCTGTCCCCACCCCCTAGTTCTGGCCTGGGCTATGACACACCATCATGGAGACAGCCAACCCTGAGCTGGAACAACAGGATGTTCTGGAGGAACAAGAGGAGGAGGAAGAATCTGGAGGCAGAAGAAAGAGAAAGGCAGGCAAGAGAAAGATCCTCAATCCATGCCTTGCAGCTCCCAGGGTCCTGAGCTCAGCTCAGTGGCTGTGATAAGTGTGACTGTCTCCCTGTTTTGATGATGAGAAACATGAGGCTCAGAGAGGCTGAGCCACTTCCCAAGGTTGCACAGCTAAGTGGTAGCACCTCAGAAAGCACAAATTGTTCCTTGTGTGCTCCCAGTTTTGCAGATGAGGAAACTGAAGTACAGGGAAGGGAAGTGACAGGTCCAAAGTCACAAACTGGCAGTGGTTAACACCAGCTCTGACTCAGCTGGATTGGGGGGCCCCAGGGAGGAAACCACCTGTGCCCAGAAAACCTCCCCCCTGGAAAACACAAGGTCATACTGGTACAGAGGGACACCAGGCACAGAGAAGGGGCAGCTGGAGGCCTGACTCTGCTTGCTGACTAGCAGACATTTACATAGCTCGTTAAAAAATATGGCCTCATAAAGAGGAGAGACGCAGGCACAGTAAAGCTTTGTCCCTTCCACCGCCTGCTGGCCCTCGGTGCCTCTCTCAGGACACTTCAAGGGCGCAGGGAGCAGGGGTGGGGATGTGTGGCTGCCCTTCAGCAGTACCCAGAGCTGGGTCAGGTGAAGCTTCCTGAGTGTCCATCTCTCCTTGTCCCTTCCAAAGCTCAGCACTGGGGAGCAGAGACATCTCACCAGGCCCTTGGCACCTCCAGGCCGACCCTTCCCAAGGACCCCAGAGGGAGCTGGGCTGACTGGGTCTCCCCGCTCCCCTCCTGCATCAGGATTCAACTCCAGCCCTCGGTGGTGAGCCCCATCTCACCTGTCCACCCCCAGTCTGCTGCAGGAGTGAGGCAGAGTTACAGCCTCTCTAGCAGAACGACATTTACGGCCCAGCCCTGTGCGTGGCCCATAAATCCCCTCAGCGCACTCTGTACTGACCGTGCGTGGCCTGGAACAGAGGGCCAAGGGCCTGCCTCCTCAGGCCCTGGCCACCTCAGGGCCGCCTCTGGCCCATCCCCTCCAATCTTCATTAGGAGTTGCTCGGTGTGGCGGCAGGACAGCCAGTGCCCCAGGAGGCCCAGCTGTCGGAGCAGCTGCCACCACCCCCACCCCCGTACACACATGCCCTAGAGGTCACCTTTCTGGAGTCTGCCTGTGTTCTGCTAGGGTGTAGAAGAAGGAGCCCAGGGTCTCCCAGCCCTTCTCTCCCAGCCCCCTGTCCCTGCTCCACAGTCACGTCTGTGAAGCTTGCCCCATCAGAGGGGCTCTTCTGCCGCCTAGGACAAGTCTCTGTCCCTCTGACTCACTTTCCTTCTGCACAACTGGGCTCCAAGGGCCCAGCCAGGCACAACAGTCCATGAGGAGTGGACAAGATCCTCTGCCCATGGAAAGTACAGGGGAGCCACCAGCAGCGAAGGCAGGAGGTCCTGCAGCCAGAAGCCCTGAGCAGAACGGACCGGCCACTGGCTGACACCTGGCTGGTCAGGATCCAGGACAGCTGTTCCCTTTCTCCTTCAGGGAAGCTGAAAGGGACAGGGACACTGCAAGGTTGATGGGCCCCTGCAGTCAACCAAAGGCAGAAGGGATGCTGGAAGTGGGGGGTAGATAAGGGGAATTGCTCTGGGGTGGGCAAGGCAGAGAGCCGGAGAGCCAGGGCAGCCCACGATGGGTTCCCAGTTCCTGTTGGGCCCTCTAGCTGGCCTCCTCCACCCCTCCCACCACCACAAAAGAAAGCTTTTCCAAACACACTTGTAGGAAGGGAAGAATGGGGTGGGAGGTTGATGAGGGAATCACCCCCTGTGAGATACCCTGCGGCTGTGTGTCCCAGTGTCCCAGACGTCTCTGAGGCAGCAGAAAGCCACATGTATGTTAAGAGAGTAATCAGGGAGATCAAAGGTAGGTGTCAGTCTTTCAAGGGTTACCAGACCCAAGGCTAAGGGTAAGAAATTCTGCTTTGAACCTACTCTTACAGCTTACCCTGGGCCAGAGAGGAATCCCTCCCTGCCTCCTGCTCAGTTCTCCTGGAGGAGCGTAGGGAAGATGTGTGCAGGGGAAATGACGGGGGACGCTGAGGCAGGGCGAGCAGTGGAGCACCAATGGGGGGCTATGATGGGTGCTTAAGCAGGAAGGAGCACAGCTCAGAGTCTAAAGAGGAAAGAGCCTAAGACACAGAGGTAGAAGACCCTTCTCCAGGGTGAGTAAGACACACACACACATACACACAAACACACACACTTGTCCCAGCAGACCCACACATGCATTCAGAACTCGCATTTGTATAGTCTCACTCGTTCTCCCTCGCAGACACGCAGCAAGTGATGTATCCACACACAAACCTTTTCACAAGCACCCATACAAGCACCCACCACCAGGGTACACACATCAGAGAACAGCTGGTCACACTGGCACACCCCCACTCACACTGATGAATGCCCCCCCCCCGCACGCACACAGAGGTAGGGGCACGCACAGGGTGCCTAGTGTACCCTGGGCCACGCCCCACCAAGATCCGGCCCTCTGCGCCTCCCGCGGTGCTACGCCCCGTCCCCCACCCTGCGGTCGCCTTCCTCCCTGACATCACAGCGCGGCCCGGCCGGCTCCCGGGCTCGGTGCTCACGCACTGTGCACACACACGTGAGCCTGCACACCTATGTGCACACGCAGGAACAACAACCTGCGGCCTCCTCCCGGAGCTGTAACCGGCCAATGAGAGTGCGTCGAGTGCTGTCTCCTAGGCGACCAGCTAGCGCGGATGTCTACGGGCTGGGCGGGGCCAGG
Source organism: Myrmecophaga tridactyla (assembly GCA_004026745.1). Lineage (NCBI taxonomy): Eukaryota > Metazoa > Chordata > Mammalia > Pilosa > Myrmecophagidae > Myrmecophaga > Myrmecophaga tridactyla. Next base: position 58,238 of record PVIY010005219.1, read on the forward strand.
GAGGGGCGTGGTTACGGGGACTCCTGCCTCACTCCGGACTCTTGTGCCCATGTCCTTTTTTTTTTTTTTTAATTTGCATATGGTCAGGAGGCACCAGGGATCGAACTCCAGACCTCCAGCACGGCAGGTCGGAGCTCTGCCTGCTGAGCCACGGCAGCCGCCCTGTGCCCTTGTCCTTTAAGGGTTAGAAGGCAGGGCCAAGCTGAGAGCGGGAGAGGTAGGGATGCCCCAGAGCAGCCCAGATACTGAGATGGAAATGAACCCCAGCCACGCTGGTCCCTCTGGATGGGCTGGTGATGGGTGAGCATCTTGGCCCAAAGGTGCCATGCATGGCTGGTTCCACAGGTCTATGATAAACCTTGGTTCCAAGCCTCTGCTCCAGGGGGACCTTTAAAACCAAGTCAGGTCGCCTCTCTCTAGTGGATTCTGAAGAGATTTTACTGGCCTTCTTTCTCTCTTTCTCAAATGCCTGGAGATCCTTCCTCTCCAGGCCTCTTCACATTCTCTACCCCCAGCTTGGGATGTTCCACCCCCCCACCCCCCACCCCCGCCGCGCAAACCCTCCCGCCACACCCAGACCACACACTCAGACACATATATACTCACTGCTTTTCACTTGGCAAACGTCTGTTCATGGTATGGGCCACTTCCTCAAAGTCTTACCCCCATCACCAGCCCTGCACCCATTCCAAATTAGTCCCCTGGTGTAGCATCTGCCAAAATTGAGACCAGGCAAGACCGTATCTTGATTCTTTGACTCACATTGAAATGCAAAGCATACCAAGCGGGGAAGGCTGATCTGAGGGGCTGAGTGTAGAGGTTTGAGGGCCTGGGATCTGCAGCCAGAAACCTGGGTCCAAATCCTGGCTCTGCCATGTACTATGGTGTGACTTTGGGCATGTACTGTGTGAGGATTAAAGGAGATGATGCCTGCAACGCAGGTAGGATAGTATCTGGCACAAAGTTCACGATCAATAAGTGCTTGCTTTTAGTAATCTTATGGACTTCCATCATATACAACGCCACCTTTCCGACATGACTTCCAGCCCCAGCCATCAGTCTTTAGAACAATCACTGGACTCTGGATGAGGTGACTCATAGATGGCAGATGACAGCCTGTCACACAGCCAGGGCCATCCCAACACCAGATCCCTGTCCAAGAGGGAGACTCATCCCATCTTGATACAAATTAAAAGTCCATGGTGGCAATAACTCATTGGCTCCTTTCTCTCTCTCTCCCTCTCCCTCTTCCTCCCTCACTCTGTCTCCATCTCTCATCCTTTAGGGCCATTAAAAGCAAACATGATTTTTAAAGCAGGCCTTGGAGCTAGGTTTTGCAGGCCCTTCACCTTCTCCCCACTCCTGGCCTGTCTCTGGGAAGGGCCCGTGGTTCCCAGGCTTGGAGGGAGGCTACTGCTTATTCCACCTGCACCCCATGCAAAGTGGTGGTGGTCCCTGCACGGGGAGGGCTCTCAGCCCCAGGGAGGGGCTTTGCTCAAGGTCTTCTCTCCACGTTGTCATCTCATACCAGGTGTAATTCGATTTCTAATTAGCATTTATCTAGGACTATTTACAGCAATGCTCCATCCTGAACTCGCCCTTCTACTGCGTCTCCTAGGGGCCTGCCTCCTCACTCTGGGTCAGGCCCCAGCCCAGCCCAGCCCAGCTCTTACTCTCTGAGTGATATTGGTCAACTGGTTTCCCCTCCCTGCAGATCACTTTCCCATATATAAAATGGGGTAGTAATTCTTGTCCTTGAACACCCCCGCTCCTTCTTTCCCTTATATTCACTGAGCACCTACTTTGTCCCAGTCACTGCACTGGGCACCAGCAATATTACAAAGAACAAGATTAGCAAAGTTCCTGCCCTTGGGGAGCTTGGAGTCTGGCTGGGGGAGATGGCCCTTAACTAGCCCATCACTTAGATAATAAACAACTAAAAATTGTGATCAGAGCCATAAGAGGTCACCCACGAAGGGACAGGAGTGGGCTCTGTGGTTCTCACAGCGCTCCATAGCCTGGGGATCGCCAGCAGCAATGACGATGCTCCTTTCCGGAGTGCGGAGCCTGCCCCAGTGCAGACCTGGGCCCCCTTCTGCAGGATTTCTCTCGGCCTGGGCACAGGTGGAGCTGTCCTCCCTTGGCCAGCCACACCCTCCTCTCATGACCTGTCCCCACTCTGGGGTGAGGGTGAGGAAGGCAAGCAGCAGCCCCTACTTTCAAGCACTGCAGGACCTCCACTCTGGCCTACTTTGCATAATCGGCTTCCGGTGAGATTCCACTGGGAGTGATTTGGCACACCTTGGTTTATGCCTCGATCTACAGTAATCAGCCAGGCGCCCTGGGGCACGTTACTGCACTTCTCTCTAAAACAGGGGTAATTGTTCCCACCTGGCAGGGTTGTGGGAGGCTTGAAAGTAGTGCCCACGGAAAGTACCTGGCCTGTGGAATGCCTCCACTAGGTGCCAGCTGCTGGCATTCTCTGGGCTCCAGGGCAGATCAAAGGAGGCTACAGGGGATTGTGGAGCTCTTGGGCTGGGATAACTTTCAGCTTTTATTTCTGTCTGTATCCAAAACTATTTGCCTACAAGGGACAGAAGCCCATTTAAAAACATTCTCTAACAAGGGGGGTTTTCTAAGGATAAGGAGTCTCAGGGAAGCCAATACAGCGAGCCCAGGCCAGCCTCAGGATTGGAGATGTGCTTCCTCTCTTCTTTTGGCTCAGCTCCTGGCTGCACAGTGATTCAGGTCACCTGTCCCTCTCTGCAGAGGGAATGGCTTTCTCTGCTACCCAAGCAAAGGGTGCCTGACTGACCACACTACCCTAAGATGGCAGCCTCAGCTTCCCACAGCTAACTCACTACACCTTTGGGTTCGATTCCAAATTCCCCAAAAGGAAGTATGATTGGCCCAGAGTAGGTCAGGTGTCCACCGTTTGTCCAACCAGTTGAGGCAGGGAGGCCATCTCTTCCAGGCTGTGGGAGGGACACAACCTTTAAGTAGGAGTGTGGGTGGAGCGAAATTGATAATTTTCCCTCCACCAGTGGTTCTCAACCCTGGCTGCACACTAGAATCACCAGGGGAGCTTTAAAAAATGCTGACACCTAACTGCCATTCCCAGAGATTCTGATTTCATTGGCCTGGGGTGCTGCCTGGGTAACAGAAGTTGCATGAGTTCCCAGGTGATTCAAATGTGTAGCCAAGACACAGACCACTGCTTTAAAGACTTCTTGGGGTCTGAACCCGTCCTGCAGTTCAGTTTCACTTAAGGTGACAGATTCACCCTCCATGGCCTAAACCAGTCAAGTCAGCCCCAAGATAAAATTACGTAAAAATCCTGCTTCCCAGGCCTGGCCCGGCCCTACTGAATCAAACTGTGTGGGACGAGTCCTGATGATACTTATCACCAAGCAAGGTGAGGATACTGGGCTAAATGATACCTTCACCCACCACTGATTGACATACATGCCATGCAGTCATGGGGGGGGGTGCTGGCTGGGGGTGGGGGGCCAGCCCAAGTGCAATGACAACTTCCATGTAGAAAAGGAGGAAATAGAAATAAGTTTACAGCCAGCAACTGAGGCCAACCAGTCTCCTCTGCTTCTCACAAGCAGTTAAGAAATGGGAGCCGACTTGACTTCCCCAGATCTCCATGCTTGAAAAACAGAGCAGACATCTACTGTTCTGTCTGCTCATTGGGGCCCCTTCTTTTGAGGTGCTTCCCATAACCATCCCTCTCTCACCACGTGATGTGAATAGCTCTGTCACCTTATGTAACCCACCACCTTGGACATGGCTTGGTCTGGGGATGGGCACCTGATCCGTGCTGGGCCAATCATACCCATATTTCCTTACTGCTATGATTGGATGACAAATTAGCACCTGCCCCAAGTGCAGGTAATCAGAACTCTTCCTTAGGATATTTGAACTTGGAACCAGATAATGCCAATATTGGTTTTTCTCTGGAGCTGAGGCTGGGAAAAGTGAGCCTGGTGGCTACCAAGAGCCAAGTTCCCAGCCCATAAAGGATGCAGGGAGAAGCAGAGGCAAACTGTGGGGGAAGGTCTGACAAGAAACAAGCCCTTGATTCTGCTTTTTTCTGTAGTCCCTACAGGGCACAGCATAATTAGTGGTTTTGCTGCCACATACCATGGGCCACTGACTGCTCCCTGCCACCCCTTTCCAGCTAATTCCACATTCTATCTGTGGGGTCTGTTTCTTGTCACTTCACTCCTGGTGTTAGCCTCTGTCTTAGGACCGGTTTCAGTGGATTTCTGCTCTTTGTCAAAAAAAAAAGTCCCCTTTGACTGTAAGGTTACAAGAGAAATTTTAAGAAACACAACTGCAGAAAGAACTGCCAGGCCTCCCTTTGCCAAACTGGAAAACCATCCTCAGTGTCTATCTTTACCTAGAGCTAGAAAGTCTCTCACTCTGCTACCCTATGCTCATTGATTCCTTGTCTCTGCCAACCAAGTTTCTCAGCCCGCTCAATAAGATGCACATGGCTGAACATGACCACCCCAAAATGGCAGCCCTTCCGGAGTCAGACAACCTGGGTTTCAGTTCCTGCCCCAACCTAATCTCTGTGCCCTGATTTTCAAATTCCCATGAGACAGCCTCTGATTGGCTGAGTTTGAGTCAGGTGACCTCACCCTGGCCCAATCAGCCAGGTCTGGGGAGGGGTGCTTTGGAGAAGGGGCTGGCCCTTCCTGGAGGGGTGGGGGAGAGACCTGGGGGAATCCTGACTTCTACCCTGGGGGAGTCCCGGAAAGCACAGGACTCACTGATTCATCAGATACTGGACATCATCACTGAACCCTGGGTTATGAGGGAGTTAACTTTTGGACACATTTAAAAGCAACCCCACTTTCTCCATGGGGGCTGCCCTGGAGAGCTCTGTCTCTCAGCACGTCGAGAAGAGAGTGGGGGCCTGGCCCCGGGGCTGGGTGGACTCTCCCAGCAGGGTCTCCTAGTTGGCGGGGAGGGACGGGCCCTGCTCACCCTCACCCTCACCCGGAAGCAGCAGCTGCAAGCCCGTTTTGCATCCTGTCCAGAAATTTCCAGTAAATAAACATTGATGCTTTCGATATCATGTTAATTTCACAGGCGGCTGCTCTGCTGACAGTTTCCACACTCCTGCCAGCACCTCTTGTCAGTTTTATACTCACAGGCGGACGCCGGCCCAGCTCACAGGCTGCCTAACGTACGACATAAAAACAAATGGCTCAAAAAGCCCTGGTGAAGTGTCAGGGCACAACGGGGTACTTCAGCTGGGGAGAAGCAGCCCTGTCCAGGGTCCTGATGTCGATCGGGGGACCAGGAACCAAGCCCCAGGGTGTAGAATCCGCTGTGTGACCTTGGTCGAGTCCCACCACCTTTCTGAACAACTGTTTTTTTGCATCTGTGGAATAGGGTTGATATTTTAGCATGGCATCTTTGGGAACCTGGCTGAGAGTTCTGGGCAACCCCTGCCTCTTAAAGCCCCTGCTTAAACATCCCAGGGTAATCCAATCTAAGGGATGGCTTTTGCTTGGCTTTGACCTTCAGTACAATTCCCAGAGGCACTTTGAGCAGAGATTTAATGCCATTGTGCAGATGAAAAAGCCGAGGCCTAGTGCAGGGCAGTGACTCAGTCCACGTCACAGCAGGAGACAGAAGCAGACCAGGCTACGAACCAGCGTTCCTGCTCCTGCTCCTTCCACAGCTGTCAGCTGCACAAGACCGGGTCCTACAGCCCCAGGGATGATGGGGACAGGACCCCCTGCCTTGTCGCAAGCCCAATTAAGCGAGCCCCTTGGAACTTTTAGGCCTTTTCCTGAATCGCATAGTCCTGAGGTCTCACACCTATGTATGATTTATTCCTACTTTGGACTCAGCTGAGGCAGCACTTTCCAGCTCACCCTTCCTTAGCACAGGGGCCTTCTGTGCCCCAGCACCCTCACTGTCAGCCTGAGTTCCTGGGCCTTAGCACGTCTTCTTTTACCAGTAGACAACTGACACCACCCCTCCCCATGCCAGCCCGTACTAGGAGGCGAAGGAGCACAGCTGACCGTACAGCTCCTTCCTGCTCTGTGGCTGCTCCTGCACCCTCTGCCAGGTGGGAAGTAGCACCAGTATCAGCTGAACTGGTCCTGCTGCACATCGCCCCAGCACACCCCCAAAAGGGGCCAGGGTGGGGCTAAGTGATGGCCCACCTTCTTGTCTTCCTCCCTGAATGAAGATCTCACTAGCCTGGAGGGACATCTGGGGTCACTGCAGCCAGGGGTGGTGACAGGGGCCAGGGGGAGATATCCCAGCCTCCTGGATTGCTGCCCGCAAGGCTCAGATAGCCACCTTCTCTGGGGACAAGGCTGTGGGCGCCAACACGGCAGCTCTCACCCACATGCTCCCGCCAAGTGCTTCTGTTCAATAAAGACTCATTAATGGACTGAAGTGAATTAGAGTCATTAACACTGTTATCAGAGGCAGGCAGAGGTCAACGGCCACCCTCTAATCCCAACGCACAGTCTGGAGAACTCGAGCAAGGCCTTTGTCTCTCTGTGTGTCAGGACCCTCAGATGGAAATTGGGTAGAGATGCTCCCCGCGATGGCTCCCCATCACCTACTGGCCAAGATGCCCAGGCTCCTGAGGCTGTCACTCCAGGCCTCTTGACCCGGTTTCTTTCTACCTCCCCCATCCTCCCCCTCCACACACATGGGCAGGTCCATGAGCGTGCACACACAGCGGGATGCTCGTGCTCCCTTTGCACACCAAGCACCAACATCACTCCACCCTCAGCTCTGCCTCTCCCTCCCACTACCCCAGACTGCCAAAATCCTAAGCATCCTTCGAAACCCCGTGTCAATGTCTCCTCCTCCAGGAAGGCTTCCCTGACCCACCCCCACCCCAGGCTGGATTAGGTGGTCTTCCTCTCTGGGGAGGTTATATTTTGGACAAATTTAAAAGAAGTCCTATATTCCTCCTGGGGAATCACCGTGGAGGACTCGTTCCTCAGCAAATCAAGAAGAGAGCAGGGGTCTGGACCAGGGCCCGGTTCCCTTCTGTCATCTGTGGTATTGGGTGTCTGTCTCTCCTGCAGGGCAATTGTCTCTTCCAGTGAGGTGGGGAGCCAGTTCCATCGCCCCCCGGGACTTGGCACCTGGTAGGTGCTTTGTCAGTTGGGTCTCCAGAGGAGGCTGATGAGGGGGAGCCCCAGGTCCTCCCACAAGCACCCTTTCTGCAGTGGGCTTTTGGCAAGAAGTAAGAACACAGCCCTCCCACTGCCTCCCATGCAGCCCCTGCCCGGCAACTTTATAATCACTTGATTTTTACAGATTTTTCCTCTGTAATTACAACTGCACCGTTTCACCCTATGTGTCAAATAAGGAACAAATGAAGGAAGAAAGGAATGCATAGACGCTGCCAATCTCTTGCTGCCACCTTCCAGGGAGCTCAGAGCAGCACAAAGGTAGCGAGAGGAAGGCAGGGAGGCTTCCAGGCTGGAGAACGGCTCTCACTGGTGCTCACTGACACTCCGTCCGCACCCTCCCATCTTCCTTGGCACCAAGGGCCACTGCACTGGGGCCTTTCCGGACCGCAGAGTCTTTTTTGGCCAAACCAAGCATACAGGAGCTGTGTAGGCTTCTCCCTTCTCTGGCAACTGGTGAGGGACTTGTCTCCGAAATAAAGGTAATCAATTACAGCTGCCGTTTATTGAGGGCCTTTTAGGAACCCAGGCATTTCTGCTCTACTAATATATCTGATCCTCGCAGTAACCCTTACCGTAGGCCATTCTACAGAGAGGAAAACTGAGGCCCAGAAAGGTGACGTTATCCCCTGTCTAGGAATTGGTCTGATTTCAAAGTTGGTGCATTCCATTAAACCATACTGCTTTCCCCACGAGCAGGCCTGCTCAATCTGAGGGACCAACACTGTACCCTTGGTTGGAGCATTTCCTGGGGTTTTGCTCCATTACCTCTGCTGCCCCAGCGAGGGCACACATCCCTTTCCTCTTCCTCCATGGGTTGTATATAGACAAAGCAGAGCCACTAAAATCTATTCCCGTCTTCACTGCACGTGCTGGATGCATGCGGAGGTCAGAAGGAATTTTATTGCAAGGCATGTAAGTACAAAGGAACCAAAGAAAAAGCCCACTTTTTTTTTTTTAAAGCATGAAATCATGATGACCAAGTCCCAGCCTCTAATCCATCAAAGCCACAGCACCCTGCACAGGCAGGCAGGGCCTGGTGTTCGCTGGACCGGCTTCTATGGACTTCGGGTTAATTCTTTGGAGAAGAACTGGAGCCTGAAGAATGAATGATCCAATCCCCAGCACCCCCAAGCCAAGACAGCTTTCTTCTCCCCATCAGGAGCTCTGTCCCTTAGGGAATTGGGGTTTCTCTGATTTAAAGGGTAAAATCCTCTCCTCCTCCCCTAGCCAAGGCACTCAGTCGCAGGAATGGGCCTCTAAAAGGGTGGCAGGAGGGTGTCGTTCCTGCCCCCACCCCTAACCCATGTGCCGGGTCCCATGTTCAGCTGTGTAGTGGGGTACATGGGAGAAGCACTCTCTCCCATTGGGGGGCAGCTGGGCTGGCTGGAGAAGCAGTGTCCAGGGCAGGAACCACGGCAGCTGCTTTTTGTCAGACGCTTTCATTTGTTCAACAGTGTTTATTGAACACCTCCTGTATACCCAGCATTGTACCTACTGTTCTAGGCACTGGGGACACAGCAAACAATACAACTGACAAAGAATTCCTGCCTTTTTAGAGGGAACTGCCTAAAACTGTAGAGCTGTGCTCCAGTAGCCATGTTTCTTGAAGATGATTATATAGTGATGTAGCTTTCGTAATGTGACTGTGTGATTGTGAAAACCTTGTGTCTCATGCTCCTTTTATCTACCTTATCAACAGACGAGTAAAACATATGGATTAAAAATAAATAATACGGGGAACAAATGTTAAAATTTAAAAATATATAGATTGGGTAGATGGAAATACTAGTGGTCAATGAGAGGGAGGGTAAGGGGTATGGTATATATGAGTTTTTTCTTTTTTCTTTTTATTTCTTTTTCTGGAGTGACGCAAATGTTCTAAAAAATGATTATGGTGATAAATATACAACTATGTGATGATATTGTGAGCCATTGATTGCACACCATGTATGGAATGTTTGCATGTTAAGAACGTATGTGCTGGGTGGCTGCCGTGGCTCAGCAGGCAGAGCTCCGACCTGCCGTGCTGGAGGTCTGGAGTTCGATCCCTGGTGCCTCCTGCCCATATGCAAATTCAAAAAAAAAAAAAAAAAAGAACGTATGTGCTTGTACGTTGTTTTATCAATAAATATGTGCTTGTACGTTGTTTTATCAATAAAAAATTTTTTTAAATGTTAAGAAAAAAATTCCTGCCTTTGTGGATCTCACAGCCTAGTATAGGGATTAACAACCATTTCCTGTTAAGGTCCAAATAGTAAATATTTTAGGCTTTGTAGGCCACAGAGAGCTGTGTATTTTTCTTCATTTGTTTGTTAAGAACTTATTAAGAATGTAAACTCCATTTTTAGCCCGTGGGCTGCACAAAAACAAGCTGCTGGCTGTCTTTAGCACACAGGCCGTAGTTTATCGACCTCTGGTCCAGGGCAGCACTGCCCAATAGAAATGTGAGCCACATATATGATTTTTAATTTCTAGTATCCACATTAAGAAATAAAAATAAACAGGTAAAACATTTCAGTAATACATGTTAGTTAAACCAATACGACCATATTATCATTTCAACATATAGCTAATATTTAAAAAGTAATGAGATGGGGCAGTGCGATGGTGGCTCAGTGGCAGAGTTCTCTCCCGCCATGCTGGAGACTCGGGTTCAATTCCCCATGCCTGCCCATGCGAAAAAAAAAAGAGATGGTTCACTTTATTTTTTTTTGTACTAAGTCTTCAAATTTGTATATATTATAGCAAACCTCAATTTGGGTGCATCCCATTTCAAGTGCTCACACGGCCACCTGTGGCTAGCAGCCACCAAATTGGACAGTGCACATCGAGTGGGAGAGACTGACAAGCAAGGTAAACAGGTACAATATACCTACACTGAAGGGGTGAGTGCTGCGGAGGAAAATACGGCAGGGAAGGGAGATAAGGAATGTCGCTCAGGAATCCCCTCTGACTCCTAGGTCTGAGAACTTCATTCAGGCCAAGAGTCTTATAATTCCCAGGGAAGCAGTTTGCAGCATTGCTGAATCGTATCAGCGGACTGGACAAGAACTGAGAGGTGTCATCATATCTGAGTCCTGCCCAGAGCAAGCGTCCCTTTCCCAGCCCCCCTTAGATGGAAATACATCTTCTACTTATTGCCATAGGCAGCCTGTTCCTCCTAACTGAGCTGTCTGATTTCAGTCCTCCCTCCTTCACTTTACACCAAGGGTAGTCATCTTTTAAATAAAATATTTTCATGTTACGACCACTCAGTGCTCATAAGATGAAGTCCCAAGTGCTTACCATGGTGTGCATGGATGTATCAGTCCGGGAGCTTTGGGTTGCAAGTAACAAAACACCCAGTTGGTATTGGCTGATAGCCTAAATAGACGTGCTGGCTCGCAAAACATGAAGTCCAAGTGTAGTTGGGCCTCAGCGAGGGTTGGTCCAGCAGCTCAAAGATGGCATTGCTCCCTTCATCTCTTATTGGCCAGAATTGGGTCACAGGCCCATTCCAGAACCAGTTATTGGTAAAGGAATAGAGTTGTCAATTGGTCAATTCCCCAAACTGCATCATGAGGGAAAGGGAGGAGAAGATATTGAGATGACCCCTTAGAGTCTACCACAGGCGTCTCATGATGGCTTCAGCTCATGCCTCTAGCTTTATCTCTTATCACGCTATTGAATTTTGTCCCCCCAAAAGATGCGTTTAAGTCCTAACTCCTGGTCACATGTTCATGATCCTATTTGGACATAGAGTTTTTGAAGATATTAATGGTTAAGAAGTGGCCACACTGCTCTGCAAGTGAAACCATTGCCCTCCCCGCTACATGGGTCATGACATCCAGGAGTGAAAGTCTCCCTGGTGACGTGGGAGAGGACTCCCAGGGATGTCTGGCCCTGGCACTGTGAGATCAACAAGTCCATCCTGACCAAAAGGGGGAAAAGAGGTACAAATAAGGTATCAGTGGCTGAAAGAGTTCAAATAAAATAAAGAGGCTACTCTGGAGGTCACTCTAATGCAGGCTTCAGTTAGACATTGCTACCCATCATAACTCGCCAAACTGCAACCAAAACCAATCCTGGCAATCCTAAAGAATGCCTAGGGTATAAGATTCTACAAAGATTCCATGCACTAGGGTAACTTTCCAGAAACCTACAACCTCCAGATGGGTCCCTGGACAGGATAAGTCCTGAAATGCCGAGGGACCAGCCTTTCTAAAACATCAGCTACTTCCATCTCGCTACCCCATATTATCGACAGTCCCTTCAACAGGAAAAAGTTAGAATGGGCATAGCCCAAATACCCCTAAAGAGTGGGAGAAAGATCAAAGGTGATGGTGGAGTTATACGGAGAAGGTAGGGTCTAACAAATGAATATGATTGCTGAATCATTATATTGGTGTTTGTTTTAGTCTCCAGTACTTTAGAGCAACTAGAAGTAAAAACCTAAAATGGTGGAATTATAACCCAAACCAAACCATGAAATCTGTTCTACAACTAATTGTTGCGATGTGCTTTGAAATGTATTGCTTTTTAGTATATATGTTATTTTTCACAAAAAAGAAAAAATATATTTCTTCTAGCCTCTAGTGTTTTGCAGCAGCTAGAAGGAAAAGTCTGAAATAGTGGAATGGTAACCCATAATAAACTCTGAAATCTGTTCTGTATCCATTTATTGAAGTATACTTTGAAAATCATTCTTTTTTTTTCTTTCCTTTATATATATGTTATATTTAGCAATAAAAAATGTTTTTTTTCCAAAAAGGAAGTGACCAAACTGGATTAGAGTGGGCCCTAATCCAATATGACTGATGTCCTTATAAAAAGAAAAAATTTGGACACAGACTGACAGACACAGAGAAGACAATCACTTGAGAAGAAGAGACTGAGTTATGACACAAACCAAAGAATGCTGTGGATTGCCAGCAAGCTACTACCGGAACCCTAGAGACTTCAGAGGAAGCCTGGCCCCGTCCACACCTTGCTTTTCAGAACTGTGAGACAGTAGATTCTGCTGTTATAAGCTGCCCAGTTTGTGGTGCTTTGTTGTGGCAGCCCTAAGAAACTGAGACAGTTGCCCTATCTCATCTTCGGTGTTTGAGCCTCCTCAGGCCAACCAAAGTGCCTCTTTTTGCCTCTGAGCCTTCACACATGCTGTTCCTTCTTCTTAGCATTCTTTTCCCCCTCTGTGCCTCCACCCCTGCCTTTGCCATACTACTTCCTCTTGTCCTCAAAGTCTCAGGCCAGCTGTCATCTCAAGAAAACCATGCCCAGTCCCCCAGATCAGGTTGAGAGCTCAAAGAAAGACAAGAACCACAGTACACTACCCTCCCCATGCCTAGTAACAGACCCTACACAGAGTAGGTGCTCAATAAATATTTGCTGAAACTGGGAATAGTTCTCCTGCGGACATATGGTCTGGGGGTAGGAGGTGAGGCTGGTAGGAAGAGTAAGGTCCCCACACCACCCAGAACCTTCCACAGAAGCAGTGCCCTGCTTAGGGAGAGGCCGGGTCAGGAGACCCAGGTTCAAGTCTTGGATTTGCCTCTGACCTTGAGAGTGACCTTGGGCAGTTGGTGGCACTTCTCTGGGTCTGATTGGGGACTTGGGCTGGTGGCTGGATCGGGTGTTGGGGGCTGGAGCAGGGAAGTGAGCCCAGCACTGTATGGCCAAGGCCTCCTGCTGCCCCTCTGTTCAAGGCAGGGCCTCTGAAGCCCACCATGCCCAGAGAGTAGGGTCTCCTCAGTGGGGAGAGCTCCGAGGTTCTAAGAGAGTGGGAGGCAGGGAAAGAGCAGGATTGAAATTCCATCAGGCACTCGCAGAGCCTGCTCCCTGGAGCCCCTGCGCCTTTGTTCCATTTAATCAATATGTAATTAAACTGAAATCCCAGCTTAAGAATTTCCAGTGGCGCTAAGACCAGGCTTTCTGAGGGGCTGGCAGAGCTGAGGCTCCTGGGTCCCCCAGCTATTAGCCCTTCACCGGCCTGGCCTGCCCCCACCCCGCCAAGCCTCAGGGTCACCTTCCCCAGCAGGCAGGGCCAGGTGTCCCCCCCACCTCTTCCATACTGTAGACACGGTGGGGCATCTGAAGGGTGAGGGGGACAAGAGGAAGGCACAGGCTCACTGGCCTCCACCAAAAGTGGCTCTGGTTAGCTGCATGGGACAGGTGTGGGAAGCCAAGGAGAGCAAAGTCATGGCAGAGCTGGGATTTGAGCCTGGCTTACTGCATCCACCTTCTCCGTGTCCCCTCCCACCACTGAGCTGCCCAGATCAGGTCACCATCTCTGCTGGCTGCTGTATGGTGAGCACGTACCATGTGCCATGTGCCATTTGGACTCCTTTAGATGGGTCAACCCATTTAATCCTCAAAACAACCCCAAGAAGGAGGTGCCCGTTTTAAGATAAGGAAACTGAGGCACAGAGCACCCAGTGTCATCCAGCTAGTTGAGGGTTGCTTTACTTTGTAAGCTGCTGGAATGCAATATACCAGAAACAGAATGACTTTTAGAAAGGGAATTTATTAAGTTGTGAGTTTACAGTTATAAGGCTGTGAAAATGTCCAAATTAAGACAAGGCTATAAAAATGTCCAAACTAAAGCATCCAGTAGCAGATACCTTGACTCAAGAAGGCCAATGGCATTGGGTTTCTCTCTGAGCTGGAAAGGCACATGACAACATCTGCCAGCTTTCTCTCCAGGCTTCTGTGACGGCTTCCCTTGGGGCATTTTTTTTATGTACCTCCAAAGGTCTCTGGCTGCATGGGCTCTGTCAGTGCTGGTGGCTCTGTAGCTTTTTCCAAAATGGTTCCCTTTTAAAGGGCTCCAGTAAGCAACCCTGCCTTGAATGGGTGGAAACACATCTCCATGGAAACCATCTAATCAAAAGTTACCACACACCATGGGGTGTGTCACATCTCCATGGAAACCATCAAAAAGATCCCACCCAGCAATATTGAATGAGGATTAAAGGACGTGGCTTTTCTGGGGTGCATAACAGCTTCAAACTGGCACAAGGGAACCAGAATTTGATCCCAGGCAGTTCTAGCTTCAAAAACCATACCCTAAGGGCCCTAATGTTGGGACCTCGCTGCTGAGGGTGCCTTGGGGGCATCCCAAGAGAAGCCCATGCCCAGAAACAGCTGAGCCCACCTATGCCGTCTCCTCTCAGGGCCCCTTCCTCAGGCAGAGCCACCCTTGTCACGACAGCTCCTCACCTGTCCCCCCACCAACCTCAGGGCTTTCTCCCAGGAAAAGGGCTGAAATTTGTTTTGGGACTCACACGACAAACACTCAGGAGTCCCCAGTCCTCCCGTGTGACCAGGTCTGTGCTCAAGGCCGCCTGAAACCCTGCCCTTCGAGCAACGCTGCCCAAAAGCAATGGAATGGTAGCCACAAATGCAAACCACATATGTAATCTCAATTTTCTATGGCCATATTTTTTTAAAAAGAAGCCGTTTAAATGAATTTAGAAATACATTTTATTCGACCCAATGCATCAAAAATGTTATCCTTTCAACATGCAATTCATATAAAAATTATTGAGATATTTTACATTCTTTATTGTTCTAGGTCTCTGAAAGCTAGTGTGTATTTTATACTTACAACACATCTCAATTCGATGGACCGCATTTTAGGGCTCAATAGCCACGCGCGGCTGGTGGCTGCTGTGCTGGACCGCGTGCTCAGCTGTGTGTTCTGTTGAAATGCTGTAAGGAAGGACAAGGGGGATTCCTGCTCTGGGAGCCTCATGAACTCACTCAAGCAAGGGAGTGGTGGGAGAGAATGTCAGAGAGGAATACAAGGTAACAGGCGCATCCCTTGCCTTAGGAGTTATCTGAGGAGAGTGTGGGAGAGGGACCGAGCAGGATCCCTGAAATTTCCCTCTGAGAGCCAGTCCCTGGGGGTCTAGGCATGACGGCAGGTAAGGTGGGGGCACTGCCAGGCAGGAGGAGCACAAGGGGGAAAGGAGCACTGCCAGGCAAGAGGAGCACAAGGGGGAAAGGAGCACTACCAAGCAAGAGGAGCACAACTTCAGTCTCAAACCCCATCCCTATTGCCTGCTTGTCTCTCCGCCCCCAGATGGAGAATGGCTGGCTGCCACGCTAAGACTCAGGTCTCTTAAAGAACCGCAGAAGAACCGAGCCAGGGCCAGCTCTGTCTCCCCAGAGGGGTGGAAAGCCCCTGGTCCGGGCAAGCAGAGAGAAGGTGTGCCCCAGAGCCAGGCCCATCTCACTCCTCCTGCCCCTTCCCCTGGGCAGCTCGGCAGGTGGGGAGTGGAGTCACCCACGGTCAATGTAGGCTGGGATTATCTCCCTTGAGAGAACAATCCCTTGGGCTGCTCTCCAATAGGCCTGGCCCTGGCCCAGTGCAGAAGGAAGATGGCCCTGTCTCTTCAGAGAGCAGATGACATCTTTTCCCAGCGAATTTGTGCTTTGCCTTTAGAAATGTTAGAGGTTCAAAGCCGATACCATAAATATCTTATGGCAACTCCCATACTGTGACCTGCTTCTTTTGTATACCCTTCACACACGTTCTTGCCTTTGACCCTGAGGATCTGGAATGTTCTGACAAAACTCCGCCGCTGCTCTACCCCAGCTCCCACTTAGCACTAGACCTGCCTTCTGCCTCCTGGGCTTGCTGCATCGTCTCTTACTCTCATGCACAACCCTTACCGCCCACCCTCCCTGGCCTGATATAAAACATTTTGGCCTCTAGTCGTAGATTTTTAGTGTGCCCCAGTTCCTTAGGGCAGGAAGGGTCCTGGTAGGCTCCTGGTAACCTCCTTGTTATCCTTGATGTCCAGGCAGAGCCACTCCAAAACACCCCAGAAATTTGACTGACTGCCTTTCAGGTATCCCAGGGCTTGAGAGAGTGAAGCCCCTCAGTCAGCCCTCCCAGAAGAAACCGGCAACCCCGAGAGAGAAGGGGGCACGGCTGGGAGGGCAGCCTCTCTGACCCATCCTGCTCCCTGTCAAGTTCTGGGGCCATGACGGACAGCTTCCCCCATGCCCCAAACTACTCTGCCAGAATCTGGATAAGCTGCCTTCCAGGGAGTGGCTGGAACCTCAGTAACCAGCCCAATATGGTCCCAACCCCTGAGTGACAGGTGGGGAAGGCCCTACGAGGCCATGGCAGGTCTGGAGAGGCTGAGGCCAGGGAGAGTCTGGACAAAGGAGCAAGGCACGTGTGGCCAGGCCAGCCACTCCACCGTCCATCCCCACGCCCCCACCCCCAGATCAAAGGAGCAAGGCAGTGACAGATCCGAGGCCACACCCAGGTCCTGGTTGGAGAGACAGGTGTAGGGGAAGGGCCAAAGGGGACGCATCTGGGCAGGCGGCTGGGGGCCCAAGTGTGTTGAGGGGCTAGATGTCCTTCGTCCTCCTGGTCTTTCTTGGACCTGGATATCCCAGGTGGGGCTGGCCAGAGGATCCAGGACCAGAGCCCCAAACGTCCCACTGGGACTTTGACCATGAGGGAGGCTGGGGGCTAGGCACAAGGACAACAGCCAGAGGAGGCAGGCACTGGCAGACTGGCCAGGCCACTTCCATCTTCTCTGGGCAAAACACCAGTGGAGATGCTGAAACAGCCTTGGAATCCTAGAACAGGCTTTCCAAAAGGGGGATAGCACCCAGAATCCAAATCCAATTGTGCATCTAAATCTAAACGCCACGGGATCCGTGCATGTGCATGAGCAGGGGAGTGGCCAGAAGGGGAGCCCAGAGAGCAAAGTGTGCAGAATGGATGGGTCAGAAGCTGTGACAAGGGCCTTGCTCAAAATGACCAGACCCAGGCTGAGCAGGCCTGGCCTGGACTGGCCTGGACTGGGGAGGACCAGAGGCTCCAGCCAGCCCCAAGTTTGGGGGTCATGGTGGGGGTCGGTGGCTGTCCAGATCTGGCCTCCTTGACTGGAGCCATGAGACAGCTGTACTGGAGCCAAAACAAACCCGCTTCCAGGGGACGTCCCTGCAGACTGCTCCCCTCCTGGCCCCCCTCCCTTGGAGTTCACACCAACCTTTAAGGATGATCTACAGGCTGTGTGTGGAAAAAGGGCAAGCCGAGACTGAAGAAAAGGCTAAGAAAATGTGATGATAGTTCATCTCCCGAGGGACAGGCAAGAGCAGGCAGCCGGCTCAGGGGCTTAACTGCCATGGTGATTAAAGCCCTCCCCAGCCTCCTTCCCCCAGGCCCACCAGGTCTGCTCCTCCCACGCTCAGGGTCCTTTTTTGGAGGGGGTGGCAAAGGCTTCTATCCTCCTGTAACACAGGGAGAGCGGGAGTCTCCGGCTCTGCTTTCTGACCCAGCCCAAGGCTTGCCTTTCAGCTGCCTCCACCTCTACCCTTCCTGGAGCAGGCAGGGTGGGAGGAGGGCCGGCTAATAGAGATGATGTTGGAATCTGGGGGCCGACCCAGGTCTGGGAAACGTCATCGGGAAGTACGGAGCACTGCTCAGACCCACAGGGTCTTAGTACGTGGTGTCCAGGGAGGGGTGGGGATGGGGGATGCATAGCTGACAACTGGGCCCGGTGCAGGGAGTTCTAAGCTTTGCCTCAGAGAGTTCCTGAACTGCCATCATTCCAACCACCTTGCAAGTTTTGCCAAATCTTCATCATTATCTGTATTAGTCTCCTAGTGTTCTTAAGGTCAACTTACTTTTCTTTAGATAAATTTATTTTAAAAGAACCCCTTCTACAGATGAGTAAAACATATGGATTAAAAATAAATAAGTAATAGGGGGAACAAATGTTAAAATAAATTTAGTAGATTGAAATGCTAGTGATCAATGAAAGGGAGGGGTAAAGGGTATGGTAGGTGTGAATTTTTTTCTGTTTTCTTTTTCTGAATTGATGCAAATGTTCTAAAAAATGATCATGATGATGAATATACAACTAGGTGATGAAAAAAAGAATGTTCATATTTTGTATGTTGATTGGTTTTATTAATAAAAATTAAAAAATAAAAAAGAACCCCTTCTCTCAGTACCTGTGATGGTTGGTGTGCTGGTTTGAAAGGAAGTATGCCCCCTAAGAAAAGCCATGTTTTAATATAAATCCCATTTCATAAAGGCAGAATAATCTCTATTCAATACTGTATGTTTGAAACTGTGATTGGATCATCTCCCTGGTTGATGTGATTTAGTCAAGAGTGGTTGTTAAATTGGATTAGGTGACGACATGTCTCCACCCAATTGGGTGGGTCTTGATTGGTTTATTGGAGTCCTATAAAAGAGGAAACATTTTGGAGAAAGAGATTCAGAGAGAGTGACACTATGAAGCAGAGAGTCCACCAGCCAGCGACCTTTGGAGATAAAGAAGGAAGACGCCTCCCGGGGAGCTTCTTGAAACCAGAAGCCAGGAAAGAAAGTTAGCAGATGACGTCGTATTCGCCATGTGCCCTTCCAGCCGAGAGAGAAGCCCTGACTGTGTTCACCATGTGCCTTCTCACTTGAGAGAGAAACCCTGAACTTCATCGGCCTTCTTGAACCAAGGTATCTTTCCCTGGATGCCTTTGATTGGACACTTCTTTAGACTTGTTTTAATTGGGACATTTTCTCAACCTTAGAACTGTAAACTAGCAACTCATTAAATTCCCCTTGTTAAAAGCCATTCCGTTTTTGGTATATTGCATTCCAGCAGCTAGCAAACTAGAACAGTTGGGTTCAGGTGTCAACTTGACCAGGTGATGATGCCCAGTTGTCTGGTCAGGTAAGCACTAGCCTCACCATTGCTGCAAGGATAGTTCGTGGCTGGCTGATAAATCATCAGTCAGTTGATTGCATCTGTGGCTGATTATATCTATGATCAACTAAGGGTGTGTCTTCTGCAATAAGAGCGTCCAATCGGTTGGGTTTAGTCCAATCAGTTGAAGACTTATAAGCAAGAAGAGAGAATTTTCACTTTTTCTTCAGCCAGCCAGCCTCTCCTCACGGCCTGGCCTATGCAATTTGTACTCTTGCATCTCCACGGTTGCATGAGACACTTTTATAAATCTCATATTTATAGATATTTCCTGTTGGTTCTGTTTCTCTAGAGAACCCTGACTAATACAGTACCTTAAAAGAAAACCCAGTCACAATTTTCATAAAAAGAATGTACAATGAAATCATTAAAACCAAAATAACATTCTAAAATATTGACTAAACATAGAAGCTGGAGTCCCTGAGCCTGAGTTCTGTCAGTTTCAGTTTAAAGAAAGGAGATTTGCAAGAATTAGAGGTGGTAAAGACATACCAGTCCCAACTAGACACTTTCTCATGGATTTTAAAAGAACTTTTTGCTTTGAAATAATTTCAAACTTACAGGAAAGTTGCAAACAAAATACAAAAATAGTACAGAGAACGCCAATATACTCCTCTCCCCAATACCCTGATTTACCAACTTCTAACATGTTCATTTTGCCACATTTCTTATATCATTATTCTATATCCTTATCTTTCTATTTTCTAAACATTTGAGAGTAGGCTGCACACATCATGATCCTTGGCCATTTAATCCTTCCATGACTATTCCTTAAGAACGAAGGCATTCACAGATGTAACCACGTGCAGTTCAAGAAGCTTAACCTTGATATAAAGCTTACAGCATCTTCAATTGCTCCCATGACATCCTTTTGAGCATTTTCTCCTTCACTGATGTTTGCAGAAAGCTTGAACCTAACCGAAAGCAGAATAGCTTTCCTACCACCTGATGACTGAATGGCGGGGTGATGTGACCGCGTGTGACCTGACGTCATCTCCCACGCCTCCCATCCCTTGGTCCTTCTCATTAGTGCATCTGGTCCAAAAAGCCGTCACCTCTCACCAAAATTACTGCCACCCCTCCTCGCGGTCTCCCTGCTTACGCCCCTGCCCCTTTCCAAGCGGCAGCTGGGGCAGTGCTGTGAAAACACCACTGGACCCTGTCATCCTTTCCCAGGGCCCCAAATGGCTGCCCACTTCCTCAGAGTAAAAGCCTAAGTCCTTACCATGGCCGAGAGGCCCCCAGGACTTCTCCAACCCCTTCCCTTAATACCTCCCCGCCCTCCTCTCCAGCCTCCCCTGCCTCTGGCTTCAGGCACAATCCCACCCTGGGGCCTGGGGCCTTGCATCCCCTCTGCCCTGTTCTCAGGACCTAGATGTCATTTGCCCTCACCTCCTTCAGGTCTTTGTGCCACTGTCGCCTCCCCACACCACGGACACTTCCTTTCCTCTCTCCCTGCTTCCTTTTCCTCCTGAGCCTTTCTCAATCTCTAGCACACGTTTTCACATACTTGCGTGGTTTATTGGCTGTGCCCTCCCTAGATCGCAAGGCCCACGAGGGCAGAGGTTTTGTCTATTTCATTCACTGTTGTGTCCCAGTGTCCGTGGGGGACAGGACCTGAGTCTCCTCGGTGGCACGCCCTTGGCCTCGGGGCAGCCCTCCCCTCGGGGGAGCCCCCACGACGCCCCGCCCCCCGCAGGCCCCGCCCCTCCCGCATCTCTCCCAGCCCGCCCCACCCTTGCCACGCACCTGGGCCCGCCTCCCCGCGGCTCCTGCCGCTTGGAGGACGGGGTGGGGGGGGGGTCCGGCCGCCTTGTCGCAGGGCTAGGAGAAAGGAGGGTGGCATTGTCACCCCAATAATCACAGGAAGCAGGAAAACAATCCCCACGATTCATGATTCACATCTTGTATCTCAGCGTGCTGGAAGCCGCTTCCTGGGCTGGCGATGGGGGAAGGTGTGCCGGCCACCTAGAAGTAGCCCTCATTCACTCCGGGGGCGCCCGAGCGTCCGCCCCCCGGGGCTCACGGCCTGTGAGATGTGGGAGCCAGGGGAGGCCCCACCGGGAGTGTAGACTTCACCCTGAGGGAAGTGGGGAGGCCTGCCAGGAGGGATGAGGGGCAAACACCAGCTTTGCTTTTTTTTTTTAATTTTTATTAATAAAACCAATCAACATACAATATGAACATTCTTTTTCTTTCACCACCTAGTTGTATATTCATCATCATGATCATTTCTTAGAATATTGCATCAATTCAGAAAAAGAAAAAGAAAACAGAAAAAAAATTCATACATACCTTACCCCTCCCTTTCATTGATCACTAGCCTTTCAATCTACTAAATTTATTTTAACATTTGTTTCCCCTATTATTTATCTATTTTTAATCCACGTTTTACTCATCTGTCCATACCACAGATAAAAGGAGCATCAGACACAAGGTTTTCACAATCACACAGTCACATTGCAAAAGCTATATCATTATATATTCATCATCAAGAAACATGGCTACTGGAACACAGCTCTACATTTTCAGGCAGTTCCCTCCTGCTTCTCTGTTACACCTTAACTAAAAAGGTGAAAACTATATAATGTGTAAGAATAACCTCCAGGAAAACCTCTCAACTCTATCTGGAATCTCTCAGCCATTGATACTTTATTTTGTCTCATTTCACTCTTCCCCCTTTGGGTCGAGAAGGTTTTCTCAATCCCTTGATGCTGAGTCTCAGCTCATTCTAGGATTTCTGTCCCACGTTGCCAGGAAGGTCCACACCCCCGGGAGTCATGTCCCACGTAGACAGGGGGAGGGTGGTGAGATTGCTTGTGTTGGCTGGAGAGAGAGGCCACATCTGAGCAACAAAAGATGCTCTCTTGGGGGTGACTCTTAGGCCTAATTTTAAGTAGGCTTAGCCTATCCTTTGCAGGGTTAAGTTTCATATGAACAAACCCCAAGATTGGGGTCTCAGCCTATTGAAGCTTTGCTTTTGTGGGACTGAAAATGTCCCCTTCTCCCCCAGGGATCCAGGCACAGCTGGCACTCCCCATGTGTGGGGCTGTCTGAGGCTGGGCTCCCTCCGAAGCAGACCCCGAGACAAAGGATTGGGTAGAAGTGGTTTATTTGGGAAGTGGTCCCAGGAAGCATGGGGAGGGAAGTGGGGACCCGAGACCGAGACCGGGAAGGGAAGGGAGTTAGTGTGCGTTAAGGAGCAGTTACCGCTGTGCTGTGGGCAACCAGGGTTTGGTTCCCTGGGGCCTCTGAGGGACTGCACAGAGCTTGCCTCACAGCTGTCCTGCCCAAAGGATGGGGGCGCTGGGGTATTTGTTCCCTGTCTCCCCTCGCTAGGTGAGGGCTGCTGGGTGGTGGCTCCTGTAATTTCTGGCCTCCCCCATCTTTGGGCTGAGCTGGTTCCTGGGGCCAGACAGCATCTGCTGTGGTGGGAAGCTGCGGGGCAGGCCCGCCCGGGCTGGTGAGTCCCAGGGCTGCGACAGCATCTGCCACGCTGAACTCAGGAAAGTCGCTTCACTCCTAAGCCTTCATTTCCTCACCTGTGAAATGGGGACAATGCCAGCTCTCCTACAGAGGTATTCTGAAGTTCAGGTGAGACGCCCGCAGCACAGCGCCCAGCATACAGTAGGTCTCCATAAAGATTTGATTCTTTCTTCGGCAACATCGACTATCCAAAGATTGTTTTTTTGTGCTGTGGGGAAGGAAAGCCCCTTGGTAGGGTCACCAATGTGTGCCCAGGGCCCATGCAGCCCCTGTCAGAGCACAGGCCCATAAACATGGGCACAAGTGATGGTCCTTCCCGTGACCAATGCTACCAAGAAGGCCATCTGGACGCAGCTATGGGCATTCCCAGGGCTGACGGCTGGGAAGGTGTAGCCCCTCCCGTGCCCCTCTCTGGTCAGTACTGCTGTTGGCCTGGTGCCCCTGGTCTGATGTGGACAGAGAGGCCTGCTGGGCACTGCCCCCGGGCCTGGGCCCCCAGAGAGCAAGCCCTGCCCATCCCCGTGCCAGGCCCTGACTGCCTCAGAGGTCACAGGGCCAGGGCCGGGAAGGCCAGGGAGGAGAGGACATGGATTGTTCAGGACAATCCAGGGGAAAGAAGCTGAGAAGATTGTGGTGGGTCTGCTGAGGGCTCAGTGCTTGGAGAAGGCCGAGGGTGAGAGGAGAGGCTCCATGGAGTGGGGGCCTCCCCCATCCTCTGACTCTGTTCTGCGTCCCCTCCCAGCACTCACCCCTCCCGTCAGCCTGGGGGAGGGCAGAGGCTCTAGACTCCTTTCCCTGGGAGGAGAGGGTCAGGCCGGGCAGCTTCCCACCCCTGCCCCCTAGACTGCCTTCTACCCCGATGGAGGGTCATCTGTCGACCAAGGAGCAGTGGGAAAGGCCCCAGCACTTCTGTAAATGTCAGGACGACAACCAGGCCATGGGGTTGACTCAGCATCCTGGATTCCCGCCAGGAAGGGGTGGAGGAAGGGGTGTCTTCTCGGTCCCCACCATTGGAGATGCAGCCCCCTACAACCTTCCCAGAAACCTAGAGCAGCCAGGATCACTGTCCCCATTGTATGGTTGGGGAAACACATCTGACAGAGGGTATGTCTAGCCCCAGTTGAGTTTGGGACTCTTCTTCTTCCAAAGGGTGGTGGGCACCACTGGGTTAATGGGTTTGTCTTCCAGAACCTTTGATGAAGTGACACTAATGGGGGGTTCTGGCTGCCTGAGGCCTCCTTGGTCTCAGGGCTCTGAAAGAGGCCCCCAAACACCCTGGAGGGCCGTGGCAGCTCCCCCAGTGCACAGTTGCCCTGGCCTGCTGCTCCGAAGCCAACCTCCAGGCTTGGCCTGCATCCCACCCCCCTCCCCCCACATAAGTGACCAGCTGGGTGTCCTGCTCCATCTGTGTCCCCATGGCCTTTCATTCTCACCCCTGAGTGGGGAAGCTCATGGCACTGGGCAGATGCAGAGAACCTTCTGGCCCACTCTGGGATATGTCTGTGTTCCAGAGTCTCCCTGGTGTGCACCCCTTAAATACTGTACTCCAGTCATGGAGGGAAGTGTCAGGAAAGAGGAGACTAGAGGCTGGCTGCTGGGTTAGAGCCACAGTGCTTGTCAGGACCCGGGGAGTCACCTCCCTGCTTCTCCTCCCATGTTCCCCATGGCAGGGAGGGCAGTCAGTACCGCCCTGCCCTGAGCCCTGCACTCAGCGGGCCCATTCTGGTCCTGGGACTCTCTCTCCAAATGGGCTCCTTCCCTGGATCCACCCTTCCAAGAGGGCGCACCCTTGGTGCCACAGAGATACGCACTCCCAGGCCTGAGGGGTGGCTGGGGGGCTGTGGACGGAGCTTGTCCTTGCCGCTGGGTGTCTGTCCCCATGTGTGCATACAACGGACCTTGCACAGAGTCCGTGGGGGGACGGTGGAGGAAGGTCAGGGGCTGAGGCTAGAATCTGGGGGCCAGCACTTCCCAAGAATTCTGTATTTGAACCTGGCCTTTCAGGCTGTTACCGAGGTATGCTTGTCAAGGTAAGACTAGTATTTAACAGTTTGTTAGTTGGATTTATAACCTGGAGATACCTAGACACATGATATGTGGGACTACTACATTTGTACTCCTGTCCCGGGGTACATGGACAGGGTGCATTAGACCCCATTTCCTATGCCCCAACATGCCATCTCTCAGCAACCCTACCAGGTGATGTGACCGGGGACACCGGACCACAGCAGTGTCCCAGCTGGTAGGAATTTGAGTTCAGGCAATCAGGACTCCAGATGGCAAAACTGAGGCCTGGAGGGCAGCAAGGACTTGTCCAAAGGTGCACATAAACCTTGTGGACATAGGCGTGTGTGTGCATGCAGGCACCCGTGTGCAGCGACGGGGGTGGACGCCCACGTGGATGTGAGTGTGCATGAGTGCACGGATTGGAGGACTGGCAGATTTCTTCTCCTTCACATTTTTTCTGCATCAGGGAAGATCCATCATTTCCTTTCCCTGTAATGATGTTGACCTGATTAAAATTTTTATTGGATTTCACAAAATAATTTCATATACAACATTCCCCGGGGGCTCTGCTGGAGGAGGCGGATGGCAGAAGATGGTGGGGCATGGGGAGTGGGGGGCAAATATGAGAAGAGGGAATGACAAGATTTAGTAAGAGGTTGAGTTGGAAGACATTTCACGTGCCGCTGAAATGACCGGCGGGGGGCCGGCTGGGCAAAAAGGAGCTTGAAGGCCATGTCTTTTGAGTTGTGCTCTTGGGATGCTGCAAGCAGGAAAAATGGTGAGGGCTGGCCATGGGAGGATGTCAGATGGGCCTGGACCACCAAGGAGCCTTGCAGGGAAGGGCAAGAGGGGTCCACAGGCTGCAGGAACAGAGAATG
Source organism: Myrmecophaga tridactyla (assembly GCA_004026745.1). NCBI lineage: Eukaryota > Metazoa > Chordata > Mammalia > Pilosa > Myrmecophagidae > Myrmecophaga > Myrmecophaga tridactyla. The sequence continues at coordinate 83,516 of PVIY010005219.1, forward strand.
ATTCTTAAATACTTTCCCGCCCTCCCCACCCTAGCCCAAGGCTCTGGCCAGTGGCTGGACGAGACCCCGGAATGTTGGACCTTACAAGTGAGCCTCCAGATGGCAGCCCCCTCCCTCTATAGTGGCCATGTGGGGTACCACAGGAAGTCTGGGATCTGGCTAGCAAGGCTCGGCCACCTACTAGCTGAGTGACCTTGGGGAAGTCATTTCACCTCCCAAGTATCAGTTTTCTCACTATATAATCATAGGGGTGTTTGGAGGATTCCAAACAAACTGATGGGTGCAAAGGGCTGAGTACAGGGCCTGGCACAGGTGAAGGTTCCCTACATGGCAGGAGCTGTTTATTCAGTCTTTCATTCATTCTGTAAATACTTACTAAGACCCACTCTCTGACAGGTGATATTTTTAGGCCCTGAGGACAGAGCAGTAAAAGGTCTCTGGCCTCATGGAGTTCATATTCTATTCTAGAGGGGAAACCAACACCAAGCAAAATAAAAGTAAAATACATAGCATTTTAGATGGTGATGGGAGCTATGGAGAAAAATAAAGCAGGAAATTGGGGGTGCTATTGGGGGTGGGGTACAATGTAAACATATGGGTGTCAGGGAAGGCCTCCTTGAGGAGGTGACCCTTGAGTAAAGATACAGAGAGGGTGAGGCAGTGAGTGAGCCCTGCGGTCTCGAGCTAAGAGAATCTGAGATCATGGGAACAGCAAGTGCAAAGGCCCTAAGGTGAGAATGTGTCTGGCATGTTGAAGGAACATCAGAGAGGCCAATGTTGTGTAAGCAGAGCGAGTTAGGCAGGGGGTGGGGGGAGAGTGTAAAACATGAGGTCAGTGATGGAATGGGATTAAATCGGACTACACTGGGCACTGCAAGGACCTGGGCTTTTCCTCTGAGTGTGATAGGAGCCTTTGCAGCATTTCCTTCTCCCATCAGATGTTTCAGGGGTGAGCGGGAGGTTTGTGCTCCCCTGTCCTTGCTCAGTGAGCCCTGTACCTCTTCCCCACACGAGACACAGGGTAGACACGCGTCCCTCTGAGGATGGCAAGGACGTGGTGGGCATGAGGTGCGTGGGCCCCAGGCCCGAGCCTCACTGGAGGCCCCTCAGCCTCAGGATTGAGCCCCAGGGTGTCCCCTCCCTGTCAGGGGGTTCCAGGTCCCCCTCCCCCACCTCACATTCCCAGTGCCCTCCCTACCCTGGACCCCGCCCAGTCTGTCGCTTCCAACCATGATTTCGGTTTGCAAAATCTCAACGTGAGGAATGAAATTAGTGCAATCCATGGGAAGCAAGCATGGACAGAGGTGGACAGAATGCCAGATGCCAGATGCCAGGAGGTGGGAGCCCCACCAAGGTGAGTGGCCCATTGCTGCAGACACAACAGATAATACCCATGACCAGGGGAACAAAAACACAAACTGGCAGGAAGGCTGGATACATGAGGGCTCCTGCGAGGGACGTGGCCCCCTCCTCCTCAATTCCACCCACTCTGAGCTGGGCGCAGCGCCAGCCCTGGGGCAGCAGCCAAAACAAGCAAAGTCCAGACTCACTGTGCCCGGCAAGGGGACAAGGGGGCAAAGGGGCCGAGGCGGGTGCTGAAGTCCAGCCCGTGGTCCACGTGCCCGGCCCTGTGCCCTGACATGTGGCAGCCTCTGCCCCAAGGCAGGGCATCGCTTTCTAATTTGCACAAAGGCCCTGCGTAGGCTAGCAGTGGCCCTGTTATGGTCCCTGCCCGAGGTGCTCCCTGTGCAGTGGGGACAGGGACCAGGAGCAGGTGATGGGGGACAGGGATGGTGGAAAATACATCAGTAAAGAGGAAATCGCTGCCCGGTGTCAGGAGTGGGGAGGAAAGCCAGAGGCTACCTGGGGGCCTTGGAGGTAGCCGATGGACCCTGGGAGGCGAACGTGGAAGAATGGGGAGGTGGCCCCCAGGAGCGCAGGGACAAAGCCCTGGAGGCTTGAGGGAGCATGGGTGGGTCATTGGCAAAGGGCTGGGACAGAGGGTGTGCAGGGGAGGCGGGGAGAAGAGGCTGGGGGCTGGGCTGGTGACCCAGCCGCAGAGTTTACAAGGGAGGCAGGGAGGGTTCTACGCTGCTTCTTCCGAGGGAATCAGATTTGCATTTAAGAGCAGGCTCTCTGACTGCATTCAGAGGATGAATTGGAGGAGCCAGTGAAAGCTGGGGACCAATGAGGCATCTCGAAGAGAGACGAGGCTCCAGAGAGGGGCCAAGGGTGGCGGTGCTCAGTGCGAGACGCCGGGGCACAGAACGTAGGGGCCTCGGGGTCAGTTGGCTGCGGATGGGGAGGGAGGGGCCAGGTTGTAGCTGGGGCAGGTAAGGTGGGTGTGCTGCAGACCAGTGACTGAAACGGGGACCCCTGTGAGGCAAGGCAGGGTGAAGGGAAACGATGGGGTCAGGTTTGGGCTTGCAGTGTCTGAGGAATTGTGGGGGCCACTTATTCCCACCCACCAAAGGATTTGAAACCAGGTCCTCTTACCCCAAAGCCTTCCTTTATCTACTGCTCCCTGCTGCCCTCTCTCCTCTCCCCTCCTTATCTCTGCCATTCCCCCCGCTTTACCCACCCAGATCCCCAAATAGAAAGCTCTGGAGAAGGGGTCTGTGGAAAGGCTTGTGCCAAAGGGAGTTATTTTTACTAAGTGTCCAGATCTTAAAAAACAGGCAAAGCCCACGAGGTTACATGCCTTCTAGGGTCTCACTAAATCAAGGAGAGGGGGCACGGACCAGCCTGGCTGGCCCAAATATTTGCTGCGTTGCTGGGTAACCAACAGTCAGCCCTGCAAGTTGGCATCTGTGGAACCAGGGACTTGGAAGGAAATTCTCACAGCCACTCAGGGCCTGGAATCAGGAACCGTCGGGTGAAGACAGGAAGTGCCCCAAATATCTCCTGTGCAGGCGCACTAATCCTCTGGAAGCTGCCTCCGGGAGACAGGAAACATGAGATGGGATTAGTAGCTTCCCAGGGAGACCCATGAGCAGGCATGGGCCAGCTCAAATGAGTGTGACACGGCTCCAGCGTCCCTGGTGAGGTGGGGACAGGCAGGCACTGGCTTCTCTTCCTCCCTCTCTTGCTCTGGGCAGCTGCCATGTGGCCCACAAGGGAGTACTGGCTGTTTCTAGGAGAACCTGCCCACCATATCTTGGAAAACTTGGGTCAGAGACAAGGGACCCAGAGACAGAGGAGGCAAGCCTCAGCACAGCGAGGAAGGAGGAGCCTGAGAAGACCTCCCCATACGCATTCCAGTTCAGCTGGCCTGCTGGAAATTCCACCATTAGGTATTAGGTTGGGAAGGACACTGGAGGTGGGCCAGGACATCTTATCTGCAGGGCAGCAATCCCAGCTGCAGCAGGCCAAACCCAGATAGCACCCAGCTTCTGTTTGCTCTCCCCAAGGGATGGGGAGCTCACCGCCTGCAGAAGCAATTTGTCATCTTGGAAATGGCAGTGACTGGTGTCATGTCCTGAACCCCTGGGAAGGCAGGGACTATGGGAGAGAACACTGGTACATGTAGGCTGTGAGACCCCACTTGGGCTTCCCTCCAGCCCTGGGAGCCTCTGAGGCCTCCAAAGGAGGGCTTGACGCCTGAGCTCTGAGAAAACATTATGACTGGCTGTGTACAAAAGTAAGGCCCCGATCTGTGCATCCCAAAGCACAGGGTGCAGGAGGGCAGGCAGGAAGCAGAGCCCGACTTTGTCCTGTGTGAACTCCAGGCCTAGCACCCCCGAACTGGAGACCCAGTCCAGCGGCTTTGCTTCTCTGAGTCTCTGTGTCCTGCTCCGTAAAACAGCCACAGCATTGGACAGTAGGGGGAGATGGTGAGGAAACAATGGTTCATGGCCGCAGAACCCCACAGGAGCCCCATAACCCCAAGATGAGGGGGTTGTTCCCTCCCCACTCCAGATGACCCCTGCATGACCTAAGCCTGCCCTGCTGTCGTCTGGCATCAGAGAGCACTCATAGCTCTGTACCCCTGCTCCCTCCTTCTGGCTAAAATCCTCCACAAGTGGTTGGCCAGGCAGGCTCCCTCCGGTCCCACCATGGGCAGCTGCCCTCCACCCACCTCTACCAGGCAGCTCAGGCCCCAGTCACCACCCCAAAGGCCCGTCCTCACTGCCCTCCCCTCTTCCTCTCCCGGCTCCTTTGCAGCATGGGGCACAGCTGCCCATCTCGGCTCACACATTCCTTCTCCCAGGTCTACTGGGGTACAGGTTTGGCTCTCGGCTCCCCATCTCCCCCATGGCAACAAGGACCAGGGCTCTGGCCTAAAGGATGCTTTCTCAAGCCCTGTCTTTTAAAATCTTATTTGATTCTCCCCACACCTGTGGCGGTATGGGAGAAGGTGATATCATGCCCACTGTACAGATGTTAGGCACACAGAGAGGAAGGGATACAGTAAATTATAAAGAACCCAGGGTGTGCCAGATTCAAGTCGTCTGCTAATTGCTACCTGTGCCACCTCGAGAAAGTTGCTCAACCTCTCTGGATCACAGGAACAACATTTGTAAAATGGGAGGAAGCTGAAGATACAATAGCATCCTTCTAGTGGGGTTGTGGAGGATTAAATGAGTAATGCAGGTAAAGTGCTTAGCCCAGGGCCTGGTGCTCAGGGTGCTTGCCAAGTGTTGGCCCTTTCCTGGGGCACAATCCCAGTGAGGAGGAGACTGAGCCCTCCCAGACTCCAGGCAATGCCGGCAGGGTCTGCCTTCGCCAAGGGCTGGGGCAGGGCAAGGCAGCACATGGAGCTCCCGGCTTGGGTCCCCAGCCTCCATCCCAGCCTGGGCAGCAAAGGGGCCTGAGTGAGCTGGGAAAGTGCTGAGCTTGTCTGAGGCAGGAGGTGGAAGGGCAGACTCCGCAATTCTGGCCTGGGGCTGGGGGGGGAAGGCCAGCAGCTGCTGAGGGGTTGTGTTAAATTGGGGGTTTCTTGGGACTAGTCCCCCCTTCCTCTCAGCCTCCCTAGCTTTAAAGAGCCAGGACTCGCTCAGCATGGCTGGCAGGAGATCCAGGGTCCTCCCTCCCGCCCTCCCTTTGAGCGCCACGGTAGTGTCTCTTCCTGAGGCACCACATCTTCCCGGGATGGCCAGATGGGCAGTGAAGCTCCTTCTGCCCTACAGTTCTCATTGTTGTTATTTCACAGAGACCTGGTGACTCGCTGCTCTGCCGTCCTGGGGGTCATGGCACCGTCCTCCACCAAGAGCCCAGGTGCCGGTGGAGCTGGGCTCAAACTGTGCCCAAGTCCTGCTGCCCGCTGCCCCTACCTTAGCTCAAGAAGGAAAAGACATTCACATTTGCTGGGCACCCACCATGTACTCTCCACTTGCGACCTTGTTTAATTCCCAACCTCCACTTAGAGTTGGCACCCACATACTCATCCAAGGAAGGCGTGATGTGCCCAGCTGGGGCCTGCCTGCCCAGCACCCCACAATCCTTGTCTTCCGGGAAGGACCCCGATTCCTCCACCCCTCCCCCTTTTATGGGGGATTAAATCATGTCTCCCATAGAAACATAATCAACACTTAATCTAAGTTCCTGTGGGTGTGAACCCATATATAAATAGGACCTTTGAAGATGCTGTTATTATTTAAGGTGTGGATCATTTACAAATAGGATCTTCAAAGATCCAATTTAGATGAGGACAAATTGGATCAGAATGGGCTTAATCCAGATGACTAGAGTCTTTATAAGCAAAGGATATTTGGAAGCACTCAGCCAGTAGAAGCTAGAATTCAGGTGAAGCCAGAGAATGAAGGGGACCATGATGTAGGCAGAGAGGCAAGTCAAGGAACAACAGGAATTGCAGCAAGCCAACACCAGAATGCTACAGACTCCAGGAGAAAGCATGGCCTGTCGAGGCCATCTATTTCGGACCTCCATACTCTGAAATTATGAGACAATATATTCTTGCTCTTTAAGCCCAAGCAGCACGTGGTCTTTGTCGTGGCAGTTCTGGCAAACTAAGACACTCCCTCAATCCTTGTGGTGGAACTGACTCTTCCCCTGGCTCGAGGGGGCCTGGCCAATGCAAGGGCTGCGTGCTTTGGATCATAGCGATTGGCTCAGTTTTGGGCGCATGACCTAAGCTAACCAACAACCCTGCATCCGGGACTTTAGCTGGAACAGGTGAAAAGAAGTAGCTCTGGTTCCCTGGATTTGGAACCAGGAGGATATGACACTGGAGCTTCCAAGGGCCGTGACAGGGAGGGAGCCAGTTAAAGTCAACCCTGAGGAAAGCAAAGCAGAGAGATAGAGAGAGACGATGTCCTCATGAAAGCATTGAAGCCTTTGGATCTAGCTGTGCCAGGGGGGTTAGAAAAAAACCCCCCTGGATTTCTCAGTTATGTTCACCAGTAAATCCTCTTTTTTTTTTCTTTTGCTTAAGTCAATTGGAGTTGAGTTAGTGTCACTTGTACCCAAAATCGTCTTGACTAATCTAAGGATAGGATGTTGAAAGGGCCAGGGACAGAGCCCTGTGGCACAGCTGTAGGTACATCCGCGTGCGGAGCAGTTGCTTGAATGGTCATAATCGACCTCCGGGCACCATCCCAGCCTCACCTACATCAGAGCAGAGCCTCACTGCACCCTACTGCCTTGATAGGAAAGGAGCTTTGGTCACTTCGTCCTGACTCATTCTCGGTGAACACTTACCAGCACCTGGAACTTTCTCAGGGTCTCCCCAGGGCCAGTACCAAAGCCAGACTCACAGGCACCCCACAAAGCCACTCTAGAGGGCCTCTCTCTGAGGACCCAAGACAACCTGGGAACCAATCCTCCAGTCCCAGAGAGGTGGGTGGAAGCGCCAGATGTGGCAGGCCAAACACAGACAAAAGGAAAGCAGGAGGGAGAGCAGGCAGGAGAAGAAAGGGCTACTTTAAAGCTCATAAAATCACAGCGAATTGGGCTGCCCAAGAAGAGCACTGGCGGCTTCCTAAATTATGCAGATTCGTGCAAATTTCATGCAAATTAGCCACGCAAAGGTGGCAGGGGGCACTTGCTGACAGCCTGGTTCTGGAGTTTCTTGTCAGTCAGCCTCAGCCTGATTCAGGGAGTAGGAGAGCTGCCACCCGCCTGGCAGTGCGTGGGAGGGGGAGGGGTCTGCCTTATCCCAGCCTCCTGCGCACCCTACCTTCTGGGAGACCCTCTGCAAGGTCAGGCCCTCCACACCTGGCTCTGGCATAGACAGCTAGATCAGAGACAGCCACCTGCAGCTGGGTCTTTCTGGCTGCCTGGTACAGCCATCTTCCTTCCTATTGTACAGAGACCCCGGCGTTGAGAGGGATGCCCTATCGCTTGAGTGTCTGTTGATTGACTCGGTCTGAGCCACCCACCCACCACCTTTCAGAAGGGCTGAGCTCCTGCAAGGTCAAAGTAAGCAGCCATCTACTTACTTCCTACCTCACCCCAGACCCCAAATAGCTTTCCTAATCCTGTCATTGTGCCTAGAATTGTGCTCTGAGTCTTTGGGATGCGGTCGGTCATTCTAGAGCCTGGTGCTAAAAGCTGGGAAAGCTGGGTCCCCCAGCTGGGCATACTGGTGCCTGGAGACCAGGTCATCCTGCACCTTGTGAGTCTGTGCTGGCGCCTGGTGCCAGCCACATGCCTGTCTTGCTAGGTGGGGCTTCTCTAAAGACACCAGCCTTGGAGGTCCTGGCCCCACCTTGCAGCCACCTGAAATGCTTGCCCCTCCTTTCTCCACCTTTTCACATTCTTCCCATCCTCTAATAACAATAATAAAAATAATAACACAATTTTTCATGGTGACACACCCAGTTAATGATGGGGCTGGGGCTTTACCCAGGTGTGCCCAGCTCCAGAGCACACGCTCAGGAGACCTGTTGAGCATAGCAACCAATACGCACCCTCCTCCAGGAAGCCTGCCCTGACTTTGTGATGCTAAGCCATCTCCCAGTCAGTGTCTCTGTCGTTGATCTGATCGCTCCAGGCCTCCTGGCAGTGTCCTTCTCTCACCCCTGAAGCCCCATAGTCCAAACCCTGTGGCTTGGCCTGGAATTTGCCCACAAGGCCTGAAAAGAGCTCTCTGAGAAGGAGGGGGCAGGGTTCCACTCCCCTGTCCCCACAGGAATAGTTCCTTGCTGTGGGCCAGCACAGAGCTGGGGACCCACAGAGGCCCCAATCAGACCTGGATCCTGAAGGAGTGAAGCAGAGGTACCTGGATCCCCAAGCCTGGGCAGCTTTTCCAGCATCTGACCCACGGATCCCAGTTCTCCATGTCGGGATCATCCCTCCCTGCCAAGTTCTTGCTCCCCCCTTGCCCTTCTTCCACCCTCCACTTCTCTCAGCACCTCCTGCTGCCCAAGACAGGGTCCATCCAGCTCTCCTGTCCCCTGGACCCCCGAGACCTGCAGGGAGCACCCCCACCTGGGCGCCCAGAATATTTTCCTCTACCCAGAACAGGAAGAGGAGTCTGGCTGGAGCTGCCCGGGGCTGGGCGTGGCAGACTCCTCACATGGGAAGACCCCTGGGGATGCTGAGGGATGCTGAGACACACGGCAGGGTAGAACCAGAGCTCCTGCCCTTCTCCCTCCTGCACTGGGCACCATCTGGAGACTGTGCATTAGTCCACAGAATTGGAACCTCTTTTGGGGTCACAGATGTTTTTGAGAATCTGCAAAAAAATAAGCCTAAATACTACCCTCATACAGAAGGATGACGGGACAAGCAAGGAAGGGCTTGACTTCTCCCACCCAGCCAACAGGGCCCCTGGCCAGGCTGATCATCTCTCAAGGACCCTCAGGGACCCCACCCTGCCTCAGAGAGGCTGAGCCCTGCCCAGCTCTCCCCTATATCCTATCGGCACAGTACCACAGCACTCATGAGGTGAGCTCAGGCAGCCTGTGCCTGCCTGGTGACAACTCCACTTCTCCTGGGAGAGGCCACTGGTCCATCCCATCACTGATAACCACTGCCCTGGTAGCCCCAGGGTGGCAGAGGCTTCTGCCAAAGGCCAAAAGGAGACAGTGGAAAGATGGGAGAAGTTGGGCTGTGCAGTCAAGCAAAATGGCTGTGGATCCAGCTGTGTGACCTGGGGCATGTCACCTGGCCTCTCTGAGCCGCAGTGTCAATGTCTGTAAATGGAAATCATCGCCACCACATAGGGCTGAGTCCCCCAGCACGGTGCCTGGCGTAGAGGAAGCACTCAGGGAAAGGGAATCCCAGCTCCTTACCCTTGGACCCTTGGCCGTGGCCTTGAGTGGTGCATTCATCACGTCCTGAGCTCCTCTCTGACCATTTTGGTGTGCTGCCATCAGTGACATCCACTCCCAGCCTCCATCCACAGACTCTTCAGGCTTTTCCATCTGAGGCAGCCTAGGGCAAGAACCAGAGAGAGTGGAGAGTGAGGGGCATGGCCCGACCTGGGTGCTGGACGATTAACCCTTCCACTGCCATCCCCTGCCTGAAATGCCACTGTTTGGGCACCCACCTTTGGGCTCAGCACCCTGCTTCTCCCTTGGAGGGAGCGTGCCTTCAGCCCTTCCGACTCGGGGAGCTGCAGTTGGTCAGCAGTTCCCTCTGGACCAGGTGGGACAGATCTCTGGGGAAATCCCAGCTGGGCCAAGAGGGCAGGAAGGTCCAGGCTGCTCCCGGCAGCCCTGTTTGTAATAGTGAAAACCCAGAGACAACCTCAATGCACATCCCTTAAGAGAACGCAGACCCATTCTTTATAAGAAATACCTTGAAGCAGTTAACAGTTGTTAGACAGATTTACTTATAATAACATGAAAATGCTCCTAAACTTATGGGGGGAAATGCAAATTCCAGAACAAGATATATCTAGTAGGATCCCATTTATGTTATTAAAAAATACCATACCTGTGCACATGTAGAGATACTTTGTATGTAAATATGTGGGGAAAAGTCGGCGAGGTGATAACTCTGGCTGAAAGTGGAGGATGCTGGGTAAGGAAAGGAAACCTCCTGGTGATGTGCTTCTATATTGTTTGCGTTTTTTATGTTGAAAATGTATTCATGTATTACTTGAATACGTGTGTAATTATTTTTAAAATCACAAAACTCAAAACTATAAATATTTCAAAAGGCTGGATGGGGGTAAGGATGCAGGAGGCCCTGCCACAGCTCCCCTGGTGCCAGGTGGGCGCCCCTGCCTGGCTCCCCTCTGGCTGCCCCCTGACCCCAGCAGTCCAGGCTTCCCCCCATCCCACCCCATCCCTCAGCCATGCTTTGTGAGTTCTCATTGCTGACCCTAGATCTGGCCTCAGCATTGAGGAAACAGTCAGCTCTGTTTCTACAACCATCCCTCAGCCATGCTTTGTGACCACCCCCCACCCCAGGCCACACTCAGACCCCTTCGGCTTTGTAACAGCTGCTCCCTCGAGCAGTGAGAAGCCAGGAGCTAGGAATAGATTGGGATGGGTCCATGTATCCTAGTTCCCAGGACTCAGTCCCCTGGAATCCCAGGGAAATAGCTTCTTCCCAGAAAAGATAAATGGAACCGTGTTTCTGCTATGCTATGAGGTAGAAAGAGACAGAACCCAAGTTCTGCCCTCTGACTGGGGATGATGCCAGGAGATAAAGGAAGCATTGAAGCCCCAGCTCTGCCCTTCGGGAGTCCCCATTCTGGAAAGTCTCAGAGATTCCCCTTGAGCAACCAGTCCCAGTGGAACCCCATGATGGCCGAACTCCCCATTTCACAGATTGGGTAAGGCTCAGGGAGAGACATTGTCTTGCCCAAGGCCCCAGAGGGAGTCTACGCAAGACTCCTGGGCAGCCCCAGGCTCCCGCCCCAGCTCTTAGGTTTGACCTCTCTGTGTCCTTCCTCACCAGAGCCGTCAGCCAGAAGCTGACACGGCAGGAGCGCCTGGGCCCCCAGGACCAGGGCAGGCGGGACTGCATACATCTCGGCAGTGGCCCAGGGAAAATATTGACTTTCTGGCTAATAAAGCCAAATTCCATGAAAGCTACAACTCCAGACTGAGAAAATCCATCAGTGTTTCATAAATATTTGAAAGTGTCCGATTGATTATCATTGTGTGATAGCTGCAGCCCGGGATTTGAGAGCGGGGAGGGGCAGAAGGCCCGGCCCCCACCATGCCACGAAAGCCCCAAAGTCATCTGGTCATCACTCAGAAGCTGCTCGTATTTGCTTCTGAAAGCAAAAGAAACCCTTAGCAGATACGCAGGAAGCAAAAAGCCAGGCTTACAGGGGACAGGGGCGGGGGGGATGGTGGGTGGGGGTGGCGGTTGCAGGGAGGGGAGACTTTTCACCCTAGACTGTATCCTGCTTTTTGATATTTGAAACATGTGAATGCATTTCCTTTACAAAATAATACACAATTATTTTAAGCTGCTCCTGGGGCCACCCTCTCCTTAGTGCTCTTTAGATGCAGGAGGGAAAACAGGGAAGCTACAAACTAGGGCCCTGTCTGGGGGCAGCGAGCTGGGGGCAGGGGAGAACTAGTTGTCCATGCCAGCTTCCAAAACAGCTCTTGGCTTGGCCAGGGAGCTGGGGAAGACGCAGAGCGCAGATGAAGACATAGTTAAATGGGCCTGGATGTTTCGGGAAAAGCTCTCTTCATTGTAGGCGTGTAGCAGCCACAGGGTCATCAAATTGCATTCACGGCAAGTGGGGGCCCAGGACTGCTTCCTGCCCCCTGGGGCCCCTGGAGCTCCTGCCATGCTCCCCACACGCTACTAGTCTGGTCTTCAGTGGGAAAGGGTTGCTTGCCTCAACCTTAATCATGCAACAAAGGGTTACAGCGGAGGATTATCCAGGCCAATCTACACACACACACACTCCCCGTTCATTTTATAGATGAGTAAACTGAGGCCCTGGGCGGAGAAAGCTGCCCAGTACTGAAGGGCCTATCGGTAGCAGGGCCTGGGGGCGGACTCGGGGAGCTGCCCAAAGTCACAGGGGGCTGGAGGCCAGGAGTAAGCTAGGATCTCCTCCCTCCCAACTCAGGACTCCCCAGCCCAGCCCTGGGTTTTGGAAGAGAAGGAGAAGGGAAGTGGGACGCCGGGTGTCCCTGCCCTCAGCACAGGCTCACATGCTCACACTGCCTCCACTACATGGTGCGGGCATGATAGGGAGTCAGGGGCCTCATGCAGGCTTTGCCTGTGCTAAATATTAGCTCCTGCAGCCTGGACGAGATGGGAGACCCCCTTGCCGCCCCCAGCCAACTCCCCGCCTGCCTTGTGTCTCTCTCTGCCCTTCTGCCAGCCCACCCCGTCTCTCACTCTCACCCTCATCCACCTTCCGCTCATCTCCGGGGTGAGCTCTGTGTTGGGAACATGAGGAATGGGTGGCCCTGTGCTCCCACCGCCCACTCCCGACAGACACCAGGCCCCCTTGAGCAGATCCCCAGGGTGGTGTGAGGGGGGTGGGGCTGCCTCCAGCTCTGCGACCCCTGAAGGATCCCAGCCCAGGCTGCAGTGTGGTCCACCCAGAGATCCCAGGGGGCAGGCAACTGGGCTGGGCACTTGACATGCCACTCTTTTAATTCTCTGAACAAAATGAAGGCCAGCACGACTGGTGTGCAGGGAGCTGGGGGAACGCGGGTGAGATGGCCGGGAGAACATGCAGGGTGCTGTAGGTGACTTAGGGAGCTGGGGAGGAGTCTAAGGACAGTGAGGGGTGAGATTTGATTTATGCCTGGTGTGAAGAGAAGCAAGAGGGGCACAAGCACCCGGGAGAGGCTGTGTAAACTTTTATTCTTATTTCATTAGTGATGGGAAGGGGCTGGGCATTGGTCACAGAGTCCAGGCTGGGAGTCACACCTATCAAGACA
>PVIY010005220.1:0-96145 GCA_004026745.1 Myrmecophaga tridactyla
CCCCACACTCTACATGCACACTGTGCCCTGCCCACACACCCACCCTCATGCAAACATGCTATGCCCTCCCAATACCAGTGCCCTGCCCCCATGTCTAACCCCCCAGTGAAACCACAAAGCCCTCCATCAGCCTCCTTCAGTGCCCCACCTCCATGTCCTTCATGCCGCATTCTGTCCCTGTGCTTAGAGGCTTGTCCGAGATGCACCCCATCCCCACAGCCTCCTCCTGCACTTGGTCCTGCGCCACACCATGCTCCTGTGCCACTGCACCCTGCCCCACACCCTGCGCCCTGCCTCACACCCTGCACCCTGCCCTACACCCATCCCATAAATAAAAGAACCTTAGACTACTGAGAGAAGTCAACTTCCTATCAAGATAATTAAATGCTTCACAGGCAGCAGAAAATCACAAAGCACATGAAGATGAAGACAGATATAGCCCAGCCTATTGACCAATTTAGACATCAGTGGAGACATTCACTTTGAAACAACTAATAAAAGATGTTAGTACAACTCTACTAAATAAATTCACTGGATTAGCTCATGACATACAGGAGATCAAGAAGCCACTAGAAGAACATAAAGAAGAATTTGAAAGAATAAATAGAAAAACAGCAAATATAACAGAGATGAAAGATACTGTAGACCAAATAAAAAATATACTAGAGACATACAACAGCAGATTTGAAGAAGCAGAAGAAAGAATAAGCAAAATAGAGCACAGGACAATTGATTTTTTTTTTTTTATTTTACATGGGCAGGCACCGGGAATTGAACCCGGGTCCTCTGGCATGGCAGGCAAGCATTCTTGCCTGCTGAGCCACCGTGGCCCACCCAGGATAACTGATTTTGAATGCACTAAAGAACAAATGGTAAAAATGATGGAAAAATTTAAATTGGATCTCAGGGAAATCATGGACAACACAAAGCACATTAATATAAGATTCATTGGTGTCCCAGGAAAAGAGAAGAGTAAAGGGCCAGGAAAAGTGGTTGAAAATATAATAGGGGAAAACTTCCCAACTCTTATCAAAGACATGCATTTACAAATCAGAGAAGCTCAGCAAACCCCAAACAGAATAAATCCAAATAGGCCTATTCCAAGACACATACTAAATAGCCTGTCAAATGTTGCAGAGAAGCAGAAAATACTGAAAACAACAAGAGAAAAATGATCTACTGCATTTAAGAGAAACCACATAAGACTGAGTTCAGACTACACAATTGGCACCTTGGTGGCAAGAAGGCAGTGGTGTGATATATTTAAGAGGCTGAAAGAGAAAGATTTCCAGCCAAGAATTCTGTACCCAGGCTAATTGTTCTTCAAAAGTGAATGGAAGATTAAAATTTTCAGACAAACAAATTTGCCAACAAGAGACTGGCCCTATGAGAAATACTAAAGAGAGGTTTGTCAGCTGAAAAAAAAAGCAGGAGGGGGAGATTTGGAGAAGGACACAGAATTGAAGAATACCAGCAAGTATAACTTAAAGGATAAAAAGAGAAAGAGGGGAAAGACTATATAAATTTGACAAATAAAATCAAAAGGATAAGATGGTAGATTCAAGAAATGCCTTTGCAGTAATAACTTTGAATGTTAATGGACTAAACTCAGCAATTAAAAAATACAGATTGGCAGAATGGATTAAGAAATATGATCCATCTATATGCTGCTTGCAAGGGACTCATCTTAGACACAAGGATACAAATAGATTGAAAATGAAAAGGAGAAAGATGTTCCATGCAAGGGATAACCAAAAGAAAGCAGGAATAGCTATATTAATACCACGTAAAATAGACTTTAAATCTGAAGAAGTCAGAAGAGACAAGGAAAGACATTACATATTAATAAAAGGGAAAACTTGCCAAGAAGAAATAGCAATCATAAATGTTTATGCTCCCAATCAGGAGTTCTAAAGTACATGAGGTAACCATTGACAAAACTGAAGGTAGCGATAGAATTTTCAACAATTATAATGGAGACGTCAATACACCACTCTCCTTTGTAGATAGAGCAGCCAGGCAGAGGTTCAACAAGGAAATAGAGAACTTAAACAATTTGATGAAAGAATTAAACCTAACAGACAAATATAGATCATAACACCACAGAACACCAGGATAAACATTCTTCTCTATTGCTCATGGGACGTTCTCCAGAATAGATCCTATGTTGGGGCACAAAACAGGTCTTTATGAATTTAAAAGTTTAAAACTATTCAAAACACTTTCTCTGATCACAGTGGAATGAAGCTGGAAATCAATAACCACCAGAGAACCAGAACTTTCACAAACATGTGGAGATTAAATAAAACAATCTTAAACAATCAGTGGGTCAAAAAAGAAATTGTTAGAGAAATTGGAAATTATCTGGAGATGAATGAAAATTAGAACATGACATATCAGAATTTATGGGATGCAGCAAAGGCAGTGCTAAAAGGAAAATTTATTGTCCTAAATGCCTACAATAAAAAAAGAAGAAAGAGCAAAAATTGAGGGCTTAACTGCTCACCTAGAGAAACTAGAGAAAGAACAGCAAACTAATCCCAAAGCAAACAGAAGAAGAGAAATAGCAAAGATTAAAGTAGAATTAAATGAATTGGAGAACAAAAGAACAACAGAAAGAATCAATAAAACCAAAAGTTGGTTCTTTGAGAAAGTCAATAAAATTGATGGGCTCTTAGCTAAGCTGACAAAGAAGAAAAGAAAGAGGATGAAAATTTAAAAATCAGAAATAAGATGGGAGTCATTACCATGGACCCTGAAGAAATAAAAAAAATCATAAGAGAATACTATGGACAACTATATGCCAACAAACTAGACAACTTAGATGAAATGGACAAATTCTTGGAGACACACAAACAAGCTACACTGACTCAGGAAGAAATAGAAGATCTCAACAAACCAATCACAAGTAGAGAGATTCAGTCAGTCATCAAAACACTTCTTACAAAAGCCCAGGGCCAGATGGCATCACAGGGGAATTTAATCAAACATTCCAAAAAGAACTAACATCAATCCTGCTCAAACTCTTCCAAAAAATTGAGGAAAAAGGAACACTACCTAACTCATTTTACAGAGCTAACATTACTCTAATACCAAAACCTAGCAAAGACGCTATCAGGCCAATCTCCCTAATGAATGTAGATGCAAAAATTCTCAGCAAAATACTAGCAATTCTAATCCAACAACATATTAAGAGAATTACATGCCATGACCATGTGGGGTTGATACCAGGAATGCAAGGGTGTAATATAGCACATTAACAAATTGAAAGATCGCATGATTTTATCGATTGTTGCTGAACAAGCATGCAACAAAATTCAACATCCTTTTCTGAGAAAAACACTTCAAAAGATAGGGATCAAAAGAAACTTCCTTAATATTATAAAGGGCATATATGAAAAAACCATAGCCAGCATCATACTCAATGGTCAGAGACTGAAAACTCCCCCAAAACTGGGAACGAGACAAGGATGCCCACTGTCATAACTTATTCAATATTGTACTAGAAGTTCTAGTGAGAGCAATCAGGCAGGACAAAGAAATAAAAGGCATCCAAATTGGAAAGGAGGAAGTAAAACTTTTATTAATTGCAGATGACATGAAGCTGTACTTGGAAAATCCTCAGAAACCTATGATAAAACTTCTTGTGATAATAAGCAATTCAGCAAAGTGGCAGGATATAAAATTGTTGTGCAAAAAGCAGTATGTTTCTATACACAAGCAATGACCTAACTGAGGAAACAATTAAGGACAAAATTCCATTCAAAATAGCCACTAAAAGAATCAAGTATCTAGGAATAAACTTGACTAGGGATATAAAGGACGTGTACGCAGAAGACTACATAACATTACTAAAAGAAATCAAGGAAGATTTAAATAGGTGGAAAGACATTCCCTGCTCATGAATGGGAAGGTTAAATGTAGTCAAGATATGAATTTTACCTAAACTGGTCTACAGATTCAATGCAATGCCAATAAAAATTCCAACAACCTACTTTGAAGACTTGGAAAAGCTAGTTATCAAATTGATTTGGAAGTGAAACAGACCTCAGATATTCTAGAGACACAAAGTGAGAGGATTAACAATACCTGATTTTAAAGCTTATTATAAAGCCACAGTAGTCAAAACAGCCTGGTACTGGCACAGAGATAGAAGGATTGGCCAGTAGAATCGAATCAAGAGTGCGGAAATAGACCACCAAATCTAAAGTCAACTGGTCTTCAACAAGGCTATATTGTTGGCTGTATAATGGTACAGCCACTATGGAAGACAGTTTGGCATTTTCTTAGAAAACTAAACATTGGGTTGCCCTGTGACCTGGCAATACCACTACTCGGAATATAACCAAAAGAACTGAAAGCAGTGACACAAAGAGACATTTGCACGTCGATATTCATAGCAGCATAATTCACAATTGCCAAAAGATGAAAACAGTCCAGGTGCCCATCAAAAAATGAGTAGATAAACAAAATGCAGTATACACACATGATGGACTATTATGAAGCAGTAAGAAAAAATGATGTCCTGAGGCATATGACAACATGGGGGAACCTTGAAGATATAATGCTAAGTGACATAAGCTGCACACATAAAGGATAATTATTGTATATTTCACTTTTATGATCTTGGTAAAGGTAAACTCAAAGTCTTGTAATACAGAATATAGGGGACTAAAGATACATGGAAGCTAGAGATGGGTGAATGGTTAGCTAATGAGGTTGAACTTAAGTTTAAGGGATAGATGTGAAGCAGTTCACTAGTGGGTCTATAAGTAATATTGCCATATGGAAGGTGAACATGATTGAAAGGGGTTATATAGAGCCATGCATCCCACTGATCAACACTACAAGTATAAATAAGTTCCTGCATGAACTGCTTCAAACATATGAATCGTGTACAAAGAATTTAAAATATAGGTGTATGGGGAAAATTACTGTTGCATGCTATGGGTTATGTTTAACAGGAAAACATCAACAGTACCACAGCAATACCGGGGGTAAATAATCGGGGTGGAGGGGAGGACAAGAGTTAAGGGGAGGTTTGGATTTCCTATTTGGTGAAAATGTGTTTATCAGTTATTTTTCTCTTGGGAGTAATGAAAATTGTCTAAAATTGAGAGTGCTGATGATTATACCACTAAGTGAGGATAATGTGAGTCATGGACTGTTGACTTTGGACATTATACATGATCCCCAGTGGATGGAGGCAGCTGAAGGATGCACTGACTGAGAAGTAGAATGGAGAACAGTGGTGTGTACATATGATTGAATATTGTCTTGCTGCAGAAAGGAACAAAGTCATGAGGCATGCAATGATGTGAATGAACCTGAGGGACATTATGTGATGCAAAATAAGCCAGAAACAAAAGAGCAAATATTGTATGGTCTCATTTAGAAAATATTTATAGAAAATTAGGGTCTAGATTGTAAACACTTATAGCAGTCACATTTAGTCCAGAGCTGTAATTGTTATTTCTAGATTCTGAGAGGCTGTACTATATAGGTATAACCTGGTATTTCCCTAGAACTTTGGGTACCTGAGTGACACCTAAAACTCAGCATGGTCACAAACAACAACTGTTAAAGAAGCCAAAAGAGAGATCAGGCTTCAATTAGAGATGAGTGAAGCCAGTCAGGTCAAGACTAAGGTAAGTCATTATATAGGGGTAAGATTGACATTGTCTGTATTTTAGAACTTCATCTACAGTATGAGACCAAAGGAAGAGAGGTTTATTTTGTTCAAAACCTAAATTTTCTGTAGCACATACTGTAACGCAATCTGTCTAGATAGATCATTTAAACAACCCAAACACTTGGAGCCCAGAATGGGCATGAGGGCTTGTAATCCTGTATAGCTTGATGAAATACCTGGATACATCCCAGAGTATGTTAAGCAGATAATTAAAAAGTATTGCCAAAGTCCCTTGAGGGATGGGAGAAAAAATATGGAACTATTAAACTTTACCACTGGAGAAACCCCTGATACCATCTCAAACATTTGGGACTCCCAAGAAAACAGGCCAAGCCTTTGATCTTGAGACTTGCTCTTGTAAAGTTTATTTATGTTTTGGAGAAGCTTAACCTACCTATAGTTATGCTTAGAGTTACTTCCAGAGGACCTCTTTTGTTGTTCAGATGTGGTCTCTTTCTCTCTAAGCTCAACTCTGCTGGTAAAATCATTCTCCTCCCCACTATATGGGACATGACATCCAGGGGTGAAAGTCTGCCTGACAATCTGTGAATATGACTCCCAAGGATGAGCCTGGCCCTGGCACCATGGGATTGACAATGCCTTCCTGACCAAAATGGGGAAAGAGTTGTAACAAATAAGGTATCAGTGGCTGAGAGAGTTCAAATAAAGTGGTGAGGCTATTCTGGAGGCTGCTCTTACACACACTTCAGCTAGATATTACTATTTATCATGATTTCCCAAACTCCAACCAAAACCATTCCTGCCAACCCTAAAGAACACTTATGGCTTTATATGAGATTCGACAAATGTTCCATGCACTTTGATTATTTTCCAGAAACCTACAACCTCCAGATGGGTTCCTAGGCCAGATAAGTTCTGAAACCCAGAGGGAACAGCCTCTCCAGAACATTAACTACTTCCATCCCACTGTCCTTATTATAGACAGCCTTTTCCAACATGAAAAATTTAGAATGGGCATAGCCCAAATATTCCTAAGGATTGAGAGAAAGATCAAAGGAGGAGGAGAAATTATAACAGAGAAGATAGGACTTAACAAATGAGTATGCCTGTTGAATCATTATACTAATATTTCTTTTAGTCTCCAGTGTTTTGGAGCAGCTAGAAGGAAAAACCTGAATTTGTAGAACTGTAACCCTTACCAAACTCTGAAATCTGTTCTGTCACTAATTGTTATGGTGTGCTTTGAATTTATTTTTTTAATATATGTTATCTTTCACAATAAAAAACCACAAGGATGACTTTAAATTTAGAGTAGTCAAATTTGCAAAATGGAGAAGGATAATTTGCTGCATAAGGTATTTTCTTTTCTGCTTTGGCAAGAATTATTGATTTTGTGGAAAGAACAATATCCCATAGGCAGCCTTGTTCCTATAGTCAAGCTTTCTCATGTGAATTAAATCCAAGAGAAATCAATATAAAGTTCTTATTCCTGTCTCTCTCCACTTAAAAACAGGAAGAATGTATACAGTGATTAAGACGAAGCTCTCCATCTAGAATATAAGTTCGGTGAGGGCAGGGGCAGTGTCTAATACATCATTATAAGCCCAACATCTAGAATAATGCCTGCCACAAATTAATTGTTTAATAAATGTTTGCTAAACATCAACTCTGCTCCAATGACTTCATTTGTTGAATCTCCTTTTCCTCATCTGCAAAATGGAAATAATAGTGCCTCCCTCACAGGACATGCCATTGTGTAGTATGTACAATGAGCTTAGCTTAAAATATGGTTCAGGCAGTTTAACTGAACACCAGAAGTACATGGAACCCTGAATAGGGCATGAGATTTTGTAGGTTTGTCCAGAGTGATGCCCCGATAAATCCCAGAGTGATTTGAAAAATGAATAAAAAAGTATTTGCAAAGTTTCCTTGGGGGAATGGTAAGAAAGGGGGAAAATTCAACTTCCCCAAGTGGAGAATTACTGATATTCTCACAAGCAGTGGGGACAACCAAAGCAATAGGCCAAGCCCTCAGTCTTGGGGTTTGTTCATATGAAACTTATCCCGACAAAGGATAAGCTAAGCTTACTTAAAATTAGGCCCAAGAGTAACCCCTAGAGAACCTCTTTTGTTGCTCAGATGTGGCCTCTCTCTCTCAGGCAACATGACAAGCAAATTCATCGCCCTCTCCCTCTCTATGTGGGACATAACTCCTATCCTAGTTTGCTAGCTGCTGGAATACAATACACCAGAAACAGAATGGCTTTTAAAAAAGGGAATTTAATAAGTTGCTAGTTTACAGTTCCAAGGCCAAGAAAATTTCCCAATTAAAACAAATCTATAGAAATGTCCAATCTAAGGCAACCAGGGAAAGATACCTTGGTTCAAGAAGGCCGATGCAGTTCGGGGTTTCTCTCTCAAGTGAGAAGGCACATGGTGAACACAGTCAGAGTTCCTCTCTCATCTGAAATGGCACAAGGCAAACATGGCATCATCTGCTAGCTTTCTCTCCTGGCTTCCTGTTTCATGAAGCTCCCTGGAAGGCATTTTCCTTCTTCATCTCCAAAAGTCACTGGCTAGTGGGCTCTCTGCTTGTATGTCATTCTTGTCTGGCTCTCTCTGAATCTCCTATTCTCCAAAATGTTTCCTCTTTTATAGGACTTCAGAAACTAATCAATACCCACCCAAATGAATGGAGACATGTCATTGCCTAATCTAGCTTAACAATCACTCTTGATTAAATCACATCTCCAGGGAGATGATCTGACTATAGCTTCAAACATACAGTATTGAATAGGGATTATTCTGCCTTTACAAAATGGGATTTTGATTAAAATATGGCTTTTCTGGGGGACATACATCCCTTCAAACCAGCACAACTCCCAAGGGTATAAACCTCCCTGGCAACATGGGACAGAAATCCTAGAATGAACTGGGACTCAGCATCAAGGGATTGAGAAAACCTCCTAGACTAAAAGGGAGAAGAGAGAAATGAGATAAAATAAAGTGTCAATGGCTGAGAGATTTCAAACAGAAATCTGGAGGTTATCCTGGAGGTTATTCTTAGGCTAATAACCTAAGAATAGGTTATTATTCTATTCTTAGAATAATAGAATAGAAAGATTCTATTCTATTGTTGCTCAGATGTGGCCTCTCTCTCTCAGCCAACATGACAAGCAAATTCATCACCCTCTCCCTCTCTATGTGAGAGGGGGATATCATCTTTTTAGTTAAGGTATATTGGAGGTTATCCTGGAGGTTATTCTTAGGCATTATATACATATCACCTTTTTAGTTAAGGTATATTGGAATGGCTGGAGGGAAGTGCCTGAAAATATAGAGCTGTGTTCCAGTAGCCATGTTTCTTGAAGATGATTGTATAATGATATAGCTTTCACAATGTGGCTGTGTGATTGTGAAAACCTTGTGTCTGATGCTCCCTTTAGCTATAGTATGGGAAGATGAGTAAAACATGGATTAAAACTAAATAAATAATAGGGAGAACAAATGTTAAAACAAATTTAGTAGATTGAAATGTGAGTGATCAATGAAAGGAAGTGATAAGGAGTATAGGAAAAAAAATAGAGGCAACAAAGGCTAAAATGTATTGGGTTGATGGAAATACTAGCAATCGATGAGAGGGAAAGGTAAGGGGTATGGTATGCATGAATTTTTTTCTTTTTTCTTTTTATTTCTTTTTCTAAATTGATGTAAATGTTCTAAGAAATGATCATGTTGATGAATAAACAACTATGTGATGATATTGTGAGTTGTTGATTATATACCAAAAATAGAATGATCATATGGTAAGAATGTTCGTGTTTGTTTGTTGTTAGGTTTAAATAAATAAATAAATATGGTTCAGAGTACTCATTCAATCCTTGGTGTCTGTTGTTATTTTTATAACAATCTGTCTTTGAAATATTTCTTGGTACACATTTATGAAAGAGTTTTTTAAAAGATGGGTAACATGTCATTCATTACAAGTCAACAACTATAGCCTTAGAAAGATAAGGTAATTTCAGTTCCTATCAAATACCAACCCCAGTTAAGTCAGAGAGAACAGTCCTAAGGAGAGAGCCACTGTTTGTATACAACGACAGATCTAAGACTGAAAAGGCAAAAATGATACCTCCGATTCTGATCCCACATAGGTCCATGGAAATCACTGTGACAAAGGAGAAAGGAGAAAAAGAAGAGGAAGGGGAAGGAAAAGGAGAAGGCAAAGGAGAAGAGGAAAAGGAGAAGAAGGAAGAGGAGAAAGAGGAGGAGGAAGAAGAGGAATTTCTCTTTTTTTTTCACCTCCTCCTACTGCTATTGCCTCTAAAGCAACAGCCAGACCCTATTCCCATCTTTAATGACTTTAGAAACTTCAATGGGAAATCCATGAATGGAGGGATCTCACTGCTTTAATTCATACCACTGAAAGTCTGATTGTTCAGTTTTGCAATTCAGCAATTGAACAAACCAATTTTAAAAAAATAAGGACAATGCCACATAAAACATACTCCTCTTATTTATCTTGACAAGGCATGGTTCCATTTTAATGATTTATGTTAATGTTTTATTGTACAGTGGTTATGCCCTGAAGTGCATTTTATAAGACTAATGAAGTCTTAGTAATCCCAGACGTCTTCTCCTGTATTCTCTTATTATGTCTTTGCTGAGAACTCATGTGGGGAGACCACCAACCACCATGTGAGTAAGGACGCTTGTGGATTAGTGGAATGAGAATCAGTCAAGTTCTACAGTAGTGAGAAGTCCACAGGCAGTTCCAGTGGGATTCTGTGTTTTCACGCAAAAATGGTCTATTGGCCTTCATTACAATGAGAGATGAGCAAACTCTGCTGTGTTTAGGGTTCATCCAACATCAAACCATTTTTTTTCAAATGTTTGGGGTTTGCCAAAATCCAAAACACGTTTTGCCCTCAGCTTTTTTCCCTTCATTTTCAAACCCCTGTGTATTTTAAGGGAAATGTAATCCTTATGTTTCTGACTCATTTACACTTAACACATGAACATGTTGTTTCATAAGAGTTATTTGAAGTCTATGAAGGCTTGTAAGTCTTCTAAAGCCCTTTTTCCATAGTGACAGGAAGCTGTGAGTTGCAAAGACATGTGAACTTGAATCCACAATGAATGGAAGTGGTTTGAAACTCAAGACTTGTTAAGACACAATGTTAAATTGAATTAAGCTTGGAAAAACCCATTCTCTGCCCATAATTTTTCTATACTTTGGTCCATAGCCTTTAACAATGAAATAGTTGAGACCAAAACAGTAATTCTTGACATTCCTGTGATATATACCATAGGCTGGATTTCCACAGAGGAGGAAGTAGCTGAGGTCATTGCTATTTGTAGCTAGTGGGATACAATTTAAGTTCTAGTCTCTTGTTTATAGTCACAACACTCCATGGAAGCCACTGTCTCTTGGCTGTTCCAACTAATCCTGAAGCCCTCAACCTCATCTTCTTCAACATCCCCCAGCCTCACAGTCTCACAAAAAGCTATGTGGTGTGTGGGGAAATACATGGCCATTGGCCTTCTACCAGTCCTGCCTTCCAAGCCCAGCACCAATACTTCCTGACAGGCAAGTGGGGACATTTGGTTGGACCAAGAAATCTTTCCTACCTTAGAGATTCAGAAAAAGAAAGCAAAACACTAAACAATGCATAGAATCTTAATCCAGAGATTTTGACAGTAGATGGGAGTGGGGGAAATGGGAAGCTTCAATTTCCTACCTGTTCTATGTCTAGTCCTCTTATCCATCCTTTCTCTTAAACAGTTTCTTCCACCACAATGGAAACCAGATGAGTCTCAATGTTTGGAACAGATGGGGCTTCCAGATCCATTTTTGGATTCTTCCTGGAAAAGATATAAACTTTGGGCCTCCTTAGGTTTCTCTAAGCCAGGAATTATTTAGTGTGATTAATGGTTAAAAAAAAGATTTTAGAGTTAAATCTAGACCTCTAGCTATCTAGCCTCTGCCACTTCTTAGTTACTTGATGCTTCTGAAACTTAACTGATATCTCTGAGCTCTGCTTCTCCAACCACAAATGGAGATTTAAAAAATAATAATTCCTATTTCATAGGTTGATTGCACAAATTGAATGAGATCATACATGTTAAGTGTTTAATGACTACACATTAAGGGCACAATAATGGTAATTGTATCTGTTGTTATAATTAGTACTATGCTGTCAGACCAGCTCCTATAGGATTTCTGATATGTGCAGTCTTTTCTCCTGCTACTTACAACTCCCTTCCCCAGACCTATATTTGGGAAGGACTGCATATTCAAGGGTAGGGTTTTGCTCTATTTATTATTATTTTTTTTATCACTATTGGCTCACCTAAGAGTGTCTGATTAGATAGGAGATGTCTTCTTCCTGCCTTTGTCCATATGATCCATCCTGAGCAAAGCTACTACAATAACCTTCAATCTAACTTATAAATAGTGGTCTTCAATACCATCTCTCCAGAGGCACAGCAGGTTAAATTCATATATATTTGCTTTCCTATAACAGCATCATCCACTTTTCTCCATTTCAGGGGAGTTCTTCTCTATGTTCACTCCCTGCAGGCAGACCCATTTATTGACTATCTTCATGTCTTTTCAAACAATTTCCTTCTGCCATTCATGGCATGTTTTTGCCCTTCTCATCTCCTTTGCTAACTCATGATTTTGTTCTCAAACCCAATCCCTCTACCTTCATCCATAGACTAATCAATGGCCCTACCACCCTCTGGAGTCATTTTGTTTTTTCACCTCCCATCAACCCCACATCTAATCACTCTGTTGATTCTTCCTACAACAGAGGTTTTTATCCATCCTTTTCTCTCCATCTTCACTACTAAAATTCCAGTATAACTCACCATTGCCTGATGCTGCATGACTATAACACTTTTCTAACTACTGGTCTTTTTCATTCTTCCTTTCCTACAATCCACTCTCCACACAGTAGTTAGAACAATCTTCTTATAATGAACATCTGATCATTGCATTCTCTTTACTGAAGACTTGCTGTGACCTTCTAATGATTTTAGGGCCCTACATGGTTCACATAGTCTAGCCACATCTCATCTAATTCTCCCTCTGTGTTACCATGCACAAGACACTAACCTTTCCTCCTGAAAGGTATCAATCTCCTTTCCACATAGGGTTCTTTTCTCTGGCCGTAACTAGGTCGTCCTCCTCTCCATTAACCAGGTCAACTCCTATTCTTCCTTCTCATCAAAGCTGAGACATCACCTCCTCTGAGAAGCCTTTCCTGGCCCTTCCCACACAGTCTCGCAGCATTCAAACATCTTTCTGTAACACTTGTTACAGGCATCACTAAATAATTTGGGGGGTGATTATTTGTTGAATAGCTCCTAATTATATTATAAGCCTGAGTTCCAAGAGGTACTATGCTTCTCTGGTTCATTGCTGTATCCCCACTGCTTGAAGGAATGCAGAAGCCTAGTTTGTTCTTAATAAAAATGTTTTGGATGAATTAGCCCCACCTAATTCTGTGCACTCTTGCTCCACATCTCCTCCCATTGAGGTTTCAATTTGCACAGCTGAAATTTGTATTAGATTAAAAAGTCCATTAATGGTTGTAGTGAAGGCACTTGATCTGGTTCAGGATTAGATTGTAAGCTCTATGTGGAAAAATGCCACATTTTCTATGTCTTTTGTTTTCACCACAGTCTCTTTATTCCTAATCCAATGGAATACTATTTATTGGTGTGTACTGGCCGACTGATAATGCATACTTTTCCTGGGCAACTGATTACTTATTTTCAATGTTCATTCTTTCTATAGTATCTAGTCCCTGATATAACTGTTGTCTAAATTGTTCTATCAACTGAGTGGCGAAGTGAAATGTTTCTAAAGTTTAGTAACTCTTTCAAGTTTTTAATAAATTATTAACTTAATTTTAAGTAACTTCGTGCCTTTGATAAATCTTGTTGATTCTACGATCCAGTTACATGGGAGTAAACGAATCTCAAGAAAGCAAAAGCTTTAAAAACCACTCTTTAAATTTAACACATACACCAGAAATGATATTGTAAAGTTGATCTTTTAAAAAGCTTTTTAGTTTGAAATGTTTTTCAAAATTACAAAGTAGTTGCAAGAGCAGTACAAATAAATCCAGCATAGCTTTCACCCAGATTCCCCAGTTATAATATTTTACTATATTTACCTTTTCATTCTTTCTCTTTATCTTTCTTGATATACTTTTCTGAATTATTTGAGAGTAAGGTGCAGATAGGATACTCCTTAATACCTCAGTGACCATTTCCTAAAAATAAAGCTACGTTCCTATATACCTACAGCAAAACAATCAGTCAAGAAATTCACCCTGATACCACATTAGCATCTAATCCATAGACCCTGTGTTAGTTTGCCAGCTGCCAGAACACAATCTACCAGAACAGGAATGCCTTTTTAAAAAAAAGGAATTTAATAAGTTACAAGTTTACAGTTCTAAGCCTATGAAAATGTCCAAAGTAAGGTATCCAGGGAAAGATACCTTAATTCAAGGACGGTCGATGGATTAGGAACCCCTCTGTCAGCTGGGAAGTCATGTGGCATCTGCTGGCATCTGCTGATCCCTTGCTCCTGGGCTCCATTGTTTTCAACCTCTTTTCCTGTGGGGGTTCCTCGCTTTGCTTCCCTGGGACTGGCTTTTGTCTCTTGGCTTCCTTTGGCTCTCTCCAGGTTCTGACTTGCTTAACATCTCATGGTGACGTCTGCTGGGCTCCATGAATCTCCAAACATCTGTCTCTGTTTCCCAAGTGTCAGCATCTCTGTCAGCTCTGCTTTGAAGTTTCTGTCAGCTCTCTCTGTCAGTTCTGAGGCTTCTGTTGTTTGTGTAGGCTCTGAAGCTTCTGTCATTTTTGAGGTTTCTCCAAAATGTTTCCCCTTTTAGAGATTCTAGTAATCGAATCAAGACTCACCTAGAATGGGTGGAGTCACATCTCCATCTAATCAAAAGGTCACACCCACAATTGGGCGCATCACCTCTTCATGGAAATAATCTAATCAAAAGTTTCCACCCTGCAATACTGAAGCAGGATTAAAAGAAGTGGTTGCTCCCACAAGATTGGATCAGGATTAAAACATGCCTTTTCTGCAGTACATAATACTTTCAAACCAGCACAGACCCCAAACAAAAGTGCCATTTGTCCCTCTAATGTCTTTTATAGGTCCAAGATCAAATCTAGAATGAGAACTGTATTTTACAGACACACCACTTTTCCTTTCATCTGGAAGACTGCTCCAGCCTTTCCTTGACCTTAATATATTTGAAGAGTGAGTACAAGACAGTTAGTTGCCTTGTAGAATGTCCCTCAATCTGAATTTGCCTGATATTACTTCATGGTTGGATTCAGGTTATTCGTTGTTAGCAGCAATACCGTAAAAGTGATGCTGTGTTCTTCTCAGTGCATAACCCAGAAGGCAGACGGTAATGATTTGCCAAACTAAAGATGATGTTAACTTTTTTTACTTAGGATGATGTCTGCCAGCAGGTTTTTCCACTGTAAAGTTAATAAATAAATATTTTATACTCAGCAATAGCAAATTAATAAGTATTTTGTGGGGAAACACTTTGAGATTATGTAAAATATCCTATTCCTCAACAAATTTTACCTGCTAGTTTAGCATCCATTGATGATTCTTGCTGTGATGGTTTCACATTTTATTGCTGTGATGGTTTCAAAATGGTGATTTTTCTAATTCCATCATTCCTTTTATATGTATTAGTTGTCATTCTACTAAAAGGTAAACAGTACCTTTGTATTCATTTATTCATTCATTTATTTACTTATTGAGTTCAATATGGATTCACTGATTCTTATTTTTAATGGGTTAAAATCTTTCCTTATCATTACATTTTTTGATACCCAAATTGTTCTAGGTATGGCCAGTGGCAGCTCCTTCAAACTAGCACTTGCCCATCATCAAACTAGCCCCCATCATTCTTTGTATACTTTCTTATTTTTTGGCCCCCTAAATATTCCAAACTCATCTTACACTTTTCCAGTACCAGTCCTGGAATCAGCCATTTTAATTAGGAACTCTGGTTCCTTTTAGTGGAGAATGGTATTTAGAAATCAAGATAAGAGTGTTAGATGTGCTCACTCATACTGTAGTGTCATTGCTTTTACTCTCTCTCAGTGGTTGCACATATACATTCATACCTGCATCTCTACTTATGTCAATGAGTATGTCTCCATATATGTCAAAAACATGAGCTCATAGCAATGCCTCTAGTTCCAATCCAAATATCTAGGTTTTTCTTTGGCGTGCCTGACTCTATAAACTTGGGGAAAAATAAAAATTTTTACCGATAGAAACCATGTTTGAATCCTTTTTTTTTATAGGAAGAAATATTCTCTGACACTCAATTACAATCAAAGATCTTTGGAATTTAATTCCAGCTTAAATTTTGAACAACTGCAAATTTGCAAAGGGCTAAGCCCACAAGTTACTATGGGAGTCCAGAGGAGAAGCACCCAACCCAGGCCGGTTGGGTCACAGAAAGTTCCCTGGAAGAGATAATGTCTCCATCCTTCTAAATCCTCCTGCTTTTGTTTCTATAATTTTAAAAGATTCTATAGTCATCCCTCAATCCTTAGACTAGGTTAATTCCCCTTATCTGTCATACCCATAGTCTTCTGTACTTTCTTATTCATAACATTCACCATTCTTGTAATTAATTGCATATTGAATATCATTCCCCTTAGCCCACAGCTCTATGACTGTAGGAGCTGTAGTTCACATGTTCTCAACCAGCGTTAGGTCACAGGACTGGGCCTGGCCCAGCAGAGGCACTTGGGAAGTCTTTGTGGAATTGAATGGACTGTGGTCCAGTTCCCTGGTATCTTTAAGCAATGGTTTTCCAGGTCTGTGTCCATGCTGCACTGTATCCCAAATAGACATGATGACAGTCTTCTCCCTATCTGTTTCCTACTGATCAGGATACAATGATTAACATTTTTCTCAGGCTTTGGGTTTAGCAGAAATCCATACGGAGTCACCCAAGCAAAATTCTGAATCTGTTGCTCATTCTTCCAACACACAACTGTGGTTTTAGCAACACACAACTCAGCTTGTCACTGGCTGTCCACACCTCCTCGGAAAGGAAACCCTTCCCTTCTAAGCAGCAGCACAATTAGGTGATTTGTGCCTATGATCACTTTTTGTTCAGCTTTGCGTCTTCAGATAAACTCTAGTTCAGATGGATAGAAGAAAAATGAAAACAAGGAAATCCTGATGTAATATTCAGATTAAATGTAACATCAGGTTGCTACCATCAAAACAAAATGCAGTAAGTGTCCTATGTTTAAACTTGAAATATCATGAATTCCTTTGTATTGCCATATTTAAACCATAGTTGCTCTTCCATTTTTGCTACTAGATAAAAGCTTACCTATACCTTCAGTTACATTCATTTTTAATGAGAAAAACTAACAAAGCAACTATTGCTAAAATGCTACTCTAACCTTTGAAATATCACTTGCTAATGTAGTGTGCTGGTTTGAAAGGATGTATATACCCTCAAAAAGCCATGTTTTATCCTAATCCCATTTTGTAAAGGCAGCTGTATCTTCTAATCCCTATTCAGTATTGTATGTTTGAGACTGTAATTAGATCATCTCCCTAGAGATGTGACTCAGTCAAGAGTGGTTGTTAAACTGGATTAGGTGGAGACGTGTTTCCACCCATTCGGGTGGGTCTTGATTAGTTTACTGGAATCCTATAAAAGAGGAAACATTTTGGAGAATGGGGGAGATTCTGAAAGAGCAGAATGACATAGCCACGAGAAGCAGAGAGTCCATCAACCAGCAACCTTTGGTAATGAAGAAGGAAAGCACCTCCCAGGGAGCTTCATGAAAGGAAGCCAGGAGAGGAAGCTAGCAGATGATGCCGTGTTCGCCATGTGCCTTTCCAGATGAGCAAGGAACCCTGACCGTGTTTGCCATGTGCCTTTCCACTTGAGAGAGAAACCCTGAACTTCATCGGCCTTCTTAAATGAAGGTATCTTTCCCTGGCTGTCTTAGAGTGGACATTTCTATAGACTTGTTTTAATTGGCACATTTTCTCGGCCTTGGAACTGTAAACTAGCAAGTTATTAAATTCCCTTTTTTAAAAGCCATTCTGTTCCTGGCATATTGCATTCTGGCAGCTAGTAAACTAGAAATGTAGCTATTTATTATTATCTTCTTCTTCAGTATTATTATCTAGAGGGAATGAGGTCAGATGAGGACTCAAAAGACATGCTTATGATTCCTGGCTCCATTTCTTATTAGCCATGTAGCTAGCTAGCTGCTCATTAATTTGCAAAATGAAGATGATAGTGTCTTCCTACCCTATTACAAAAAGTTGTGTCAATTAAATGAGATAGCAAATGTGAACACATTATAAATTGTAAAGTACTTTACAAGTTAAGCTAATATCAATGTCACTTTATACAAGTATATTTGTGTTAAGTTTTAAATAGAATTTTTCTGAAAATGAATGTTATCCATTAATAAGATGATATAGAAATTGTCCTTTTAGTGGCCTCACTCTCTCTAAGCCCAACTCTGAAAGTGTAATCATTGCCCTCCCTCCTACGTAGGCCATGCCATCCAGGGATGAAAGTTTCTCCCTGGCGACGTGGGAGAGGACTCCCAAGGATGAATCCAGACCTGAGAGGACTCCCAAAGATGAATCCAGACCTGGAACCATGGGATCAACAATTCCATCCTGACCAAAAGGGGGAAAAGAAGTGTAACTAATAAAGTAGCTGTGGCAGAGAGAGTTCAGAGTCCAGAGGCTGCTCTGGAGGTTGTTCTTACACAAGCTTCAGGTAGACCTTGCTACTTGTCATAACCTGCCAAACCCCAACCAGGACCATCCCAACCAATCCTAAAGAACACCTAGGGCAATATATAAGATTTCACAAGGGTTCCATGCACTAGAGTAACTTGCCAGAAACTACAACCTCCATATGGGTCCCTGGTCCAGATAAGTCCCAACACTTAAGCCCAGCCTCTCCAGAACATCAGATAGTTCCATCTCCCTACCCCATATTAGTGACAGACCCTTCCAATATGAACTGCCATAGTCCAAACACCACTAAAGAGAGGGATGGATAGCTCAAAGGTGATGGTGGTGTTATACAAAGAAGATAGGAATTAACAAATGAATGTGAATGCTGAATCATTAAATTGATTTCTCTTTTAGTCTCCAGTATCTTAGATCAGCTAGAAGGAAAAACCTGACATTGTGGAATTGTAACCCATGTCAAACTCTGAAATATGTTCTAAAACTAATTGTGGTGCTGTGCTTTGAAATTTATTTATTTTTTTGTATATATGTTATTGTTCACAAAGAAAGAAGGAAAAAAGTCAACTACGATGATAAAAAAATTTGTCCTTTTAAAACTTTCGCTCCATTTTCATACTTAACTTTTCTAAACAAACTCTTTTCTTAATTCCATTCGGATAGCATTTAAGTAATGGGAAATGAAAAAACAATTTATTGGATGAACAAACAATTACTTCATCTTTTCAGGTGTGTAGTTAAATCGACAAAGTAACACCTTCAGGAAATTTCTTAATCCATGCATATGGACAGCAGCAATTTTCAAGGAGAGCTTTAAACCTCAGGAATTCAGTGAATTATATTTATGTTAAAGATGCTTAAAGAAGCATCAATCAAGATGTTAAAGAAAAGGCTACCCTGGCACCATGTACAAACTTCTTAGTGAGGCTACCAACTTAGAAAAGGATCCCTTGATGGCTTACTTCTACCAGGGCATCAGAAACAGCAGTCTGCTCCCACCATCTGGGTATAATAAATGAAGAATTTGAGTCATAAAAATTTCTACCCAATTTAAGATGCACAGTATTGCTTTTCTCAAGCTAACTGCCCATGGCAGTTCTAGTTAATACTTCCGTTCAAAATAAAAATCCTTAAAAGCCTTTTAAGCTGACATTTAAAATAATTTGAGGAACAATGCTAAGATTTAATCTCTTTCACATCAGATCTTTGGTGAGATATGATGATGTAAATCCCCCAATTCCTCCTCTCCTAAATTAGACCTACTGAAAATCAATTTAGAGTGTAGAAACAGTCCACCCAGGAGACAAATGATGAGTCAATGTGCATTTTAAATTTCCCTGCTGAAGTGGGTTTAACCTATAACCACAATAGCAAACTCACTAAAAAGTGTTTTGCCGAGTCAAAGCAAAATGTGACTTTTTTTTTTTAACTGCTATTCCAAAGTTTGAATCATTTATTTCTGAGAAGGTAAAGAATGGATGCTTCTTCCATGGCACTAATGGGGGGAAAAATCCGCTATTTATAGCTACTGCATTTACTACAAACTATACAAGAAATTGGAGTGAATCAAGAGTACAAACCTTGGAATTGACAAAAAAAATCTATTTTCCCAAAATTGTCTATGATTAATCTTTGATTAACAAAAAATTCTTTTCAAGAAGGAGGAGGAGAAGGAGCAGGAGAAAAGAAATCCTGGTGATGAAAAATATCTCCTTTATCTCTTCTTGGTGGAAATTTAATCTGTTATGCAGAGTATTTTTCTAAGGACAAACAAAATTCAGGCTTTCTAAACTTAAAAGCAGTGGAATAAATTCCAAGTGGAAAAAAATTAAGGAACTGACTATATAAAAATGGAAAATTTATGTACATCAAAAACAGATAGAAATAATTTGCCACAAATGTGACAGACAAGGAGTTACTATCATTACTGTATAAACTGCTCATATGAGTAGCTGGGAATAATGACATTCAAAGAAAATGAACAAGAGGCACAAATACACTATCAGATGGAAAATCCAGAGCTAAGAAATATATGCAAAAGATCAACCTCACTAGCAAGCAAATAATTACAAACTAAAATGAAATGCCATGTTTAATCCATTAAATTGGAAAAGATTTTTGTGACTTTTTTTTTTAGTGACTATATAGTGATATGGAAACTTTTAAGCATTGCTAGCAATACTGCTGAAATCATTTTAACTATAAGTATTAAGACTTTTTTTAAACACATCTTCAACCCAGTCATTCATTTGTAGAGTTTTATCCTAAGAAATTAAAAGAAATCAGACTCAAGCAGAAAAATATTCATGGTTGTTTTCTTATGATAGTGAAAAACTTTAAAAATGTAAATTATAACAATGATCAAAATTTTTACATGATGAGGTAAGTACACAGTCATTAAAAGAATGTCTTTAAAAAGTAACTGATAACAATGGAAAATGCTTCATCTTGGGTTAAGTGAAAAAAGTAGGACACGAACTTACCTATGCACTGTAACTACATTTTGATTAAAATACATGCACAGAAAAAAGGACAGGAAGGAAGTGTAATTAAATGTCGATAAGGAATAAAGTAGAACTATATTTTCTTCTTTATATTTGCCTATTTTTTAATGTTTTACAATTATCTAATTTTTTATATTGAAAAACATCTGGTTATGGAATGAAAGACCCACTATTGATACGTTCTTACCAGACAGGCCAGTGGGATACAAACTTGGCTTCAGAAGGAAGTAAGTATTAAAAAAATAGTATTTCTACTATTTCTGAAATTCAGAGTTCATATCTACCTGATCTACTAACTGATCCATGGAAATTCCCTTAAGTATTTTAACTCGAAATCTCCTCCTTCAAAAAGTAGCATTTTGTTTGCATGCATATTTTTATTTAAGAAGTAACAATTATTGACCTCTTGCTGCATCATTTCCTAAGAACATTAGAAGTATTAATTCACTCTTATATTTCCATTTAATAATAAGATCTGTATTTCCATTACACTTTTGGGGGAAATGAGGTTCAAAACAAGTAATTTGCCCAGAGTCACATGACTAAGAAGTGGTGGAGTGAGGATTCCAGTCCAGTTAGGGTGATTTCAATACCATCTCTCTCTCCTGTATTTTAGCATATCTTCTTTGTGTGTCACCATTTTATGAGTGTTTAGTCTCTCCAATGAAAGTGCAATTGCTTAAGATGCAAGGATAAGATCTTGAGCTTCTTCTACCTGTCCTCAGCGAAACCCATGATGGTACTAGGAAATGAAGATGCTGACCATAAATATGGACATAACTGTATTGGGGGAAAAAAGCATCTTTTCAACAAATGCTGTTGGCCAAACTGGATGTCCACAGGCAGAAGAATGAAATTGGACGCCTACCTCAAACCTTATGCAAACATTAATGAGAAATGGGTCAACAGCCTAAATATAAAAGCTAAAATCATAAAACTTGTAAGAAAATAGAAGGGAAATCTTCAGGACTTTGTATTATGAAATGGAATTTTAGATATGAGACCAAAAACACGAGCAGTAAAGAAAACAGATAAATTAGATTTCATCAAAATTAAAAGATTTTGTGTACCATATGATATTATGAAGAAAGTGAAAAAACAACCTATGGAATGGGAGAAAATATTTAGAAATCATACATCTGATAAGCGTTAATGTCCAGAATATGTAAAGAACTCCTGCACCTCAACAAAAAATGACAGACAACCCAATTCTTTTTAATGGGCAAAGAGCTTGAATAGACATTTCTCCAAAGGAGATATGGGCAAACAAGCACATGAAAAAGATATTCAAAATCATTAGCCATTAGGGAAATGCAAATCAAAACCATAATGAGATATTACTTTATACCCACTGGATGACTAATATTTTTTTTTTAAATTTAAAATAACCAATGTTGGCAAAGATGCAAAGAAACTAACTCATACACTGTTAGTGGGAAGGTAAAATAGTGCAGCCACTGTAAAAAACAGTGTGGTATTTCCTCAAAAAGCTAAACATAGACTCCCATATGACCTACCAATCCCATTCTTAAGGTATATCTCCAAAAGAATTGAAAGCAGGAACTCAACAGATATTTATACATCTTCATAGTAGTATTATTCACAATAGCCAAAAGTTGGAAACAATTCAAGTGTCTATCCACAGATGAATGGATAAACAAAATGTAGTATATACATACAATGGAATAGTACTCAGCCATAAAAAGAATACATACTGTGACCTGGATTAACCCTAAAAAAACATGCTAGATGAAATAAACCAGACAAAAGAGGACAAATATTGGATGAATCCACTTATGAAATATCTGGAATAAGGAAATTAATCAAAACAGAAAGTACATTACCGGTTGCCAGGGGCTTGGAGAATGGAATAGGGAGTTATTGTTTGATGAGAACAGAGTTTCTGTTTCAAGTAATGAGAAAGTATTGGTCATGGATGATGGTAACAGTAGCACAACTTTGGCACTGTAATTAATGCCATTAAATTGTACATTTAAAAATGGTGAAAATGGCAAATGTTTACATATATACGTTATCACAATAAAAATAATACATTTTTAAAAGATGAAGTACAACAAAATTTGCCTGAAATTTAAAAATGAAGAAGAAAAGAAAGTAAACAAGTTGAATGTGATTACCCTTTCACTGAAAGCTTCAGGAGTACTTTAGAAAGTAATATTATTGGTATTCAGAGCCTGTTTCCTTGATAAGTACCTCCCCAAAGCAAATCGTTGCTGGTCTACACAGCCATATGCTACCATCTTCCTTTCCCTGACCCAGCAACATAGAGACCAATAGGAAGAATGGGGGGGGGGAGGGAAACAAGATGTTACTATGAACCATGCTTCATCTAAACCTATATGTTACCTGTGGAATTCTTTAGGGCAAATGCAATTCAGTGGAAGGAAATGAGAAAGGATGGAATGAAAGACCCTCATTTTGCATTCTTGCCAAATATGCCAGTGTGATATAAACTTGGCTTCTGTAGAGAGTCGGTAAGTGCAAAGCACATTTATCATGCTGCCTGCTGCCTCAGCCAGCTAGGTGCTGAAACACTGTCCCTGTTTAATAGCATTTAAAGTGACACAAGCTTTGGGGACAAAGAGAACAAAACAAATATGACTTGTCCAAGGAAAGTCACCTGGGAATTTGGGAGCAATAGAATACTCAAATGGGACTTTAAGCAAGTGACTGAGGTTTAGATCTTGAAAAAGGTAGGAGACCTAATCTGGACCTTTATTGACCAGTGCAGATTAGGACCTCCATGTAATAGCTCAGTTGAAAGCCTGCCTTTCTATCAAAGGTCCCTGACATCAAGGCTGGGACCTGGCACAGGACTGATTGAGAAGCAAGAGTGCCACGTGTCAAATCACCAAATTACTTCCTGAAGCAGATTTTTCTTGGATGTCGCTCCTCCAGTTTTACCAGGATGTGGATCCAACTTCATTTATGAGCTCATAGCCCAAAGCAATGTATATAGGAACATTCAGAGAAGGGTTTAAAAGAAGAGTCAAGAATACTTTTCAAATATCAAGTTGCTGATAATAATAAAGGAAAATATTAGGCTGCTAGGGCTGTAGTGCTGAAAAATAAAACCAGCATGATCCTTGTATGTTACTCCAGCCATATATGCCATTTCGAATGACTGTCACGAAGCCTCTCACATCCCATATCCCTTTATGCTTTGGTGAGCTTGTTTTAAGTTATTTGCTAATGGAGACTCTGGCAGTACCCTCCAGTGAGATAACTTGTATAAATTTACCTGTATTGGATCCTCTCTGCTTTTCCAATTCCTGTGTATGTGAATAGCACAGTGCTTGGCACTTGGTAGTTTATTCCATGCTTGTGAAACTTGATTTCTTTCACTGAACTTTGGGCCAGGCCTAGTCTAAGTCTCCTCTCCCTTCAGTTCTGCATAAACCCATTCTCCATTCAATTCAGTCCTCCCTGTTGTTACTGTGAGCAGCTTCTTCACGAGAAGAACATTTGGGCAGGGTATCTTCTGCTTTAGTGGTTTTACGATACCAGTCAAAATCCAACTTGGGTTAGGCTGTATATATGGTATTGGAATACAATTTTTTTTAAAAAAAGTCACGAAACTGCAAAACACAGTGAACCCTACGTTAAACCATGGACTATGGCTAGTATGACAATTAGAAAAATGTGCTTTCATCAATGATGACAAATGTTTTCAGTATCGACAGAAGAAAAACACTTAACCCTTGCCTCATTTCAAAAGAGGGACTAAAGACCCATACACCAAATATCTCATAGAAGCAAGGATCACAGTCATTAATGTATGTGAAAGTGCATAAGTGTATGCGGAATTAATGCAAATGGAAATATAAATTTACACACACATATTCAAATAATTTCATATAATGTCAGTTGACTCATCGTATGGAGTCAATCTTATGGACAGTTTCCAAATCTACCTGTAAAATGGCCAAATCGGTAATATTCTAATTGAAAGAGCCTTTTAGTGCCATTCAAAACATTTAAAGGAATTGCCCTGAAAAAAAGATAAACACCATAAGAGGTCTTTGAAGTAGAAACTGGTTTTGCTGCCTTTCTCCTCAACTCCAGCCCCTTCAAAGCCATCAAAGCAATGTTCTTAAAGTGTGAATGTCTTACAAGTAGCTTCTAATGGATTCACCCTTCACTTTCTTTCTCAGTAATCAGAGGTAACCTGACTTTTACATTCCTAATTATGCCCCTTTCAAAGAGCATTCAGCTAATATTGGTTTTAAATGGGCCTAAATGTGTCTCTGCTTTTGACCTGGGCAGCTATGATCAGCATGCCTCCCGATCTTAGAGCAATCCCAGGGACAGTATGTCCCAAGGGCATCGAGCCAGTAGTCTTTTTTCAGGGTCACTTCTCTTTCTTTTCCCCTTTTCCCCTTCCCCCAACCACCTGCAGGTTGTTTTCTAAATGGTTAATTTCCTTTGCCCCCTTCCAGAAGAATCAAAAGTTTTTCAAAGATTCATCCTTGCCTAAAGAAGTGATTTTCAAATTTAATATACACTAAAAAAAATAAAAATAAAAATTCTTGGGGCAGATTGTTAACACTAAAGAGCCCCACATCCCAGATATTTTGACCCAGTTGGTTGGGGTGAGGCTGGAATGTGTTTTTTAAGCGAACAACCTGATTGGTTCAGACGTAGGGTGGTCTGCATTTTGAGAAACACTGTCCTACAGTCCAAGCCCCTGAATAACCTTCCAGGCTTATCTCCACATCAACTCCCAACTCGAATCCGCCTTCCTTCCAGCCCCCTCTTCTCTCTCTCTCTCCTCCCTCCTTCCCTCCCCCCCACCCCAGCCTCAGACTGACCTTTGTGCTCTTCTCTCTATTGCCTCAGCCTCGAATGCCCTACCTCATTTCCCCAGGCCTGTGAAACCTGCCTGTTTTCAAGGCCTTGCTCAGACACCAGTTCTGAAACCTGCCCTGATCTCCTATGTAGATTCCCCTCCTTGAAGTTTCTGGAGCACCAGATCATATGTCATTGGACTCTTATTGAAACACTGCTAGCATTACATTTGCTTTTGAGCCTTTTAGTGTTTATGACCAAACTATGACACTTGGGGGTATTGTTTATGGTTTATCTTTGTGCTTAGCAGAGGGCCGTGAACAAAGTGGTTGCGGAATCAATGTCTGTAAAATTAAACTTGCTTGAATTATGCCTATTAGATGTATTTAAAGCTGGTTAGTGGGCCGTCTGTCCCATGCTCCCTCAGAACGTGAAGGAAGAGACACCTCTAATCCAGACGGGCTATGCAGCCCACTTGGGCAGAAATAAATATTGCTGTAAGTACGTTCTTCTGAGAGAGCTGCTTACCTTGCTTTGCCTGCTTCGGGATCCACAGTCTTGCCCATAATAGGCAAATTATAATTACAAGTATCTAAACTTTTTAAAAGTTAGGAGTTTTCTTTAAAGAGGTGAGGCATTTACATAGGGAAGGGCAGAGCATGCAGTGACCCATAAGAAGTTCCTTTTGGCACGCACCTAGCCCTCACACAGTTAGACCTCATGCCATCTGCCCCGAGAAGAAACAATGAAAAGTGCAACTCATCAATTCTTTATTAGCATAATGAGAGGGCAAAGGGCCCTGCCAAATCCTTATAATGCAGGAATCCCAGCCTCAGAGTGCTTCGCCTCCTTTGGAGAATGCCCGTCCTAACCCCCTTCCAACTTGTACCTTCACCATGCATTAAACTTTTTGGCTGTACACACACACTAAGGAAATTCATGCACAGCAATAGTCCCTGCAGGGTGATGCGAGGGTGGCTCAGTGGCAGAGTTCTCGCCTGCCATGCCAGAGACCCGGGTTCGATTCCTGGTGCCTACCCATGCAAAAAAAAAAGGCTCTGCAGAGTTGAATACAGCAGAAAAATGTTCATCAATAAGGGAATTAGATATTTGCATGTTTCTGCTATAGAAGAAGAAGACTATGCAACCGTAAACAGTGAGTTACGTCTCTTGTCTATTGATATGGAAAAAATATGGAACATGTATCATCGAATCTATTAAAAAGTTGCAAAGTCTATACTGTAGCATATGTGTGTACTTAACTGCAGTTGCTAACTTAAAAATATGTATAGAAAGATCTAGACAAATAGAACACAAACTGATGATGACATGGGGGTACCTGAGACACAGAGGAGGGGGGTGGGGGCAGGACAGGGTGATATTGCCTGACTGTATTCTAAATGAGTTTGCATGCATCTATTACTTACATAGTGGAACTATTTTATATAAATGACATGCTATGAAATGATAAATACTACACAAAAAATGTAGTAGGATACTATATTACATGGTTATCTTACTATACCGCCCATTTCCACAGCCCCTCTTCTCTATGTCAGCATGACCACGTGCTACACTTGTCCGGCGCTGTCATTCTCCTATCCCAGGACTAATGACGAATTACAGAAGCCCTCACTCTGCATCTATGTAATACCACCAACTGCTTTGCTTATTAACCAGGAGTGGCTACAGAGCACTACAGTTCTCTGTGTCTCACCGGCAGGAGTTGAAGGTGCCGAAAGCAGTGTCCTCTGCACACAGTGAGAAAAGACAGGAATATATCAAATTCCCTGGAGCTGGAAAGACCAGCATGATTGGGGCTTCACACCGAAATAAGTTCTATTCTCCCTCTGTTCGTACCTCTCAAAAGAAGCATGGAGGCCGAGATGTTCTCTGTCAGGGCGTATCTGGGTTTTGTGGAGTTTGAAGCTTATAGAAGTTTGGGAAGCCCTCTTCAGAAGACAAATACAAAATCACAGATAAAAACAGTTAGAGCCTATCCCAGGTTCTAGGAAGAGACTTGCAAGTGCAGGACCCTGAATTTTAAGCATCATTAGTTTGTTGGTAGGTCCCCTCTGCTGGGTGTATAATGCAGTGAACGAGAGCCTGGTCAGAGAGAGCAGGGATGGTCTTGCTGGACAATGCAGCAGCCACTGTGGCGAGACTCAGTGTCCGTCAGCAAACGTGAAGCACCCATCATGATGGTGATAAGAATGGACTCTGGTTAAATGGATACACATTCTGCCTTAGATTATTCTAAGATGAAAACATGCATACTGTAGGTCATAGATAATATAAATGAAATTCTTTTATGACACCAGAAGAAAAAAAAAAGCCAAAAGCCCAGTGATTTTTGAGGACCCATGAATGTTCGTGTATGAAGGTAACGCATGCTTTCTGACACAACCAGACAAAACTGCTTCAGAAGAGGAAGAGCTAAATTATTTGGAAGAGTTTATCAACACAAATGTAAAAATACATGTTTCGGTTGACACATTTTTAAAATGGCGGATTGCCTGTGGAATTGGAAATGCTTCTCTATATTAATAGTGTGCTTCTCTATATTTAATAGGAGTTAAAGTGGTTTCCCCAGCTCCTCTCAGGGATCATGCACTGAAGTCCCCCAAAAATGCATGGCCATAGAAATGGCATTTTGGGTTTGGTTTAAGGAAAGCTGCTTATGTTTGTGGGCATGGTCTGGAAGAACGTGGATCTTGAACCCAAAACTCATCAAAAAATAATGCAGGAGTCACTGCTCACTCAAGACCCATAAAAGAAGCATTGAGGGGTGGGCCATGGTGGCTCAGCAGGTAGAGTTCTTGCCTGCCATGCCGGGTTCGATTCCTGGTGCCTGCCTATGCAGAAAAAAAAAAAAAAAAGCATTGAGACTCTGAGGGAAAAAAAATGAAAACTTAAGAGCAAATCTTCTTTTTAATATTAAATTGGGAAATGTCGGTATATTTTAAAGTTGTTCTAATTGTACTTTACATAAGCATTCTGGCAAATTAAAAAATAAAAGAACAGGATTTCTTTTTTTTTTTTTTATGAATAGCCTTATTCTATTTTTTCACATCAGCCAGATACATTTCTCAACATCTTCTCTCTGTACTTGCTAAATAATTTCTTTAACCCAAGCTCTAACAATCATAATCACCAACATAACAATAATAATAGTAATAGCTACAATTTGTCCAGCTCCCACTGCCCGTCAATCATTCTGCTGAATGCTACACACATAATCATAACCCTTGCTATGAAATCAATAAAATCCCTCAAAAGTATGTGTTCCTAAAAGACAGCATTGTGAAGTAAGACCAAACTGAGCATTTGCTGTCTTTCTACTTAGTATATCACTTAGAAGGCTTACAGTCACAAGTGAAAAACTTAAAGTGAAAATTTTTGATCTCATATAATTAAAAGTCCAGGTTAGAACTGCCTTCAGCAGAAACTTTATCAGCAGCTCAATCCATGTAATGGGAAAATTTTTTTTGTCTGTTCTTCCATTCTGCCTTCTACCATGTTAACTTTCCTGGAAGCTGCAGGTTCTACCCTCAAGGATTTTTTTTTTTTTAAAGAAAAAGCTGCAAAATTCCACCCTTGGATCGAGTCTCATTGGCCACACTATCATCTGTTCAACCAGACTAACCATGACTGGCCCAGGGGAGCAGGGAAGGTGCGGTTACTGGCCTCAGGGATCAGCTCTCCTGCTCATCCAGCTCATGATGAACATAGCATAGAAGTAACTTCATAAGAAAAGGAAAATCAGGGTGCTATCAGCAGGAAAAA
This sequence comes from Myrmecophaga tridactyla, assembly GCA_004026745.1. Lineage (NCBI taxonomy): Eukaryota > Metazoa > Chordata > Mammalia > Pilosa > Myrmecophagidae > Myrmecophaga > Myrmecophaga tridactyla. The sequence continues at coordinate 29,576 of PVIY010005220.1, forward strand.
GGAGGAATAGATGCTTCAGGGAGAGGGCAGAGTATCAGCACCAAAAATATATCTACTACATCTGCTAAGTATTATTCCCACATAGGTAAGAGAATCTAAAACTCTGATGTGGCATCTACTCATGTAGACTCAACTAGAAATAATAAACAAAACTGTTGGTTCCCCATTCTCTCTCCACTCCCTGAATAAGAGGGAACAATTTGATCATTATCTGTAATTTAGAAATGCTCTATTTAATTCCTGCATATACAGGTTTCTTTCACTATGGAAGAACTATGGTATCCATAGACCATATGGTGACAAACAGGAGCCAAAAATCCTCCCATAAAACAAAGATTGAATCTATATGAGAGAAAAATGGGCATCAAAATAATGATCAAAACAATAGAGCTTTAATGTTCTTTCTGTCCCTTACGGAAATTTCCAAGTCAACCAGGCAGTTTATACTCGTGCATGTCTTCATGCTGTATTTTAAAAATTTTCTCAAACATGTACTTTTTATCCCTTCATCAAGACTTTGTTGAATTACAAATACATAACCATATTTGAAACCTTTCAAGCAATGTAAACAAGAGAAATTTGCCAAATCTCAATATATCTGAGTTCAAGATTGCTCCATTTATTGCTAATAATGGACCCCAGGTATGAGACCAAGATAGAAAGTTATGCCATAAATATTGGTGAGCCAGAAATGGATTTGAATTTTCACCACACCAGGTTTAGACTGGAAGAGAAAACAATAAAGCAAAGTGAATCTTCTTTTCAATATGTTAACAGAAGACCTACTTGAAATACTCTTCGTGGTGTGTACAGTTGACCACAAAAAGTGCTGTTCAACTTTGTAGCTAAGTGGAGTGGTGGGAAACATTTCAGATTTGGGGAAAAGAAATCTGTTCCTGGCTAACAAGCTGTGTGACCTTGGGCAAGTCACTTAACATCTCTGGGTTTCACTTTCCTCATTTGCTCAATAAACAGTGTTGGCAGAGATTGTCTTTACAATCCCCCAACCCTCAACTTCCTACAATTTTGTGAAAGGGGCATGCAAAATAGGGAGCTCTAATCTCCAAAACAGAACATTATCCTTTTTACCTTTTGGGAAATTGATATCAGGTCATGGAGACAGAAAGTTTGTAGACAATTCTGGGTTTTACAAACAAATTTTCCTATACCTCTTTACTTTGTGATTGCCTTAAGTAAGCCATGCCCATTACACTTTTATTCAAAAATCACAAGCTGTGTTTGAAATGCCGGTATACACCATTTATTACTCTCTCCAACCAAAACACGAAAACATTTGTACTTATGTTATGACTTCACCTGGTGGCTTTCATTTTCCCCAACATAAAGACAGGGTGAAGCAGAGTAATAGAAAAATAGAAAACATCTTTGTCGGAAAATGAGATTGCAGCTGTGTAACTGGAGCACACAACCATAAATCAGAATGTCAAATCCAAAACACATGACTTTTTGCAAGTTCTCCATGTGCGCTCTAATGTGATTACAGCCTGGTTGCTATTATGATTTAAAACAAAGTCTTTCATGCTAGAAACAAAATGCGGAATGCGAGCCGCCTGGGGGAGAGAGCTGCAAGCGAGCTAGCGACATACCCCTTGCTGTCAGAGAGGTGGGCTACAGCATTTAAAGTACTGATTTGTCAGGTGTGAGAGAGCAAGAGGATTCAAGAGGAACCTTGGCAGAGGTCTAAACATGAGGGACAAATTAGCCAGCAGTGTTCAGCTCAGCTTGACGATCTGAAATTAGCTTCTTTCTTCCCTGCTCCCCATTTCTTTTTTTCCTAAGCAAAATCCTGAAGCCAAATTCGAAGATTACAGAAGTCATTCTTTCCTGCCTATCACATAAACAAATGGCCCAGCTGTTATTGCTAAGATTCCAGTTTTAAACTTGGACTTTCTTGTATAAACTTCAATGTAATGGTATTTAAAGTGTCATAGGCAATAAGCATCTAATCCTACTCAATAAATTGTAGGCTCGTTGCATGAACTCCTAGAGCTGTTAAAGACAGCTGTGCTTTTTTTGTAATTTAAGTCATTTCCAAATTGGGCAGCTCTCCAGGTATATTTTCAGACAAACAATATGTGCTAGAAAAAGTGACGTTCTGAGTCTTGCAGCAATGGAATAAACACAAAGGAGTAAGAGCTGAGGTATAAGAAGGTGAAAACATCATTCCTGATTATCTCAGGAGAATAGGGACCAAGGTAGAAGGATCAGGAAACTGATCTTGTTCCCTTGAACTATTAGAATACAAGTCAGGACATTTTCCCCAAGGGCCTTTTGCAAACCCCATTACTTTCGTAACTGGTTTGTTGGGTCAAGGCCATAGATGGGTACCGGAATGGAAGATGACAACTTAGTATTTCTCAAAATAGAATCGACAACTCCCAGAGCAAAGCCACAACCCTAAAGTAGGAAAAACTCTTCCCATAGCTGATATTTAAAGGATCAGAAGAAAATGGTTTCCACCCCTGTGATGTCATTGAGATCATGAGATCATAGGACAAGAAGAGATTGCAAGAAGCCATTTCATCCAGCTCACTGTGTCTAAGAAAACCCACAAGAAAACCACTTAAAGAAGATACATTGTTAATTATTTCATATCCAAATCATCACTAACCATTTAATGAATCCTCTTCTGGGACAAGAGCTCTGAGTGGACAGAGCAGAGAGAGTGCTTTTCTATATCCACCCCAAGTTGAGTAGTATACAGCCAGCTGATGTACCTGAGTATGAAGCCCAAATTCTTTTTAATCGTGCTTCGATGATGATAAGAAGCCTTCAGGGAGGCTGATTCCAACAAGCAGAAAAGGGTATTTCTTTTGGTTCCATTTGTTTTATTTTGGTTTTACTTCAATGACAGTCTTATCATCAGCAGTTGGTTTGTGTCTACAGGGTCTTCTTAACCACCTTTGCTCTATACTGTTATGAGGCACTGTGAATTATCTTCTGGGCTAAACATATCTGATATCTACCTCATTGTCAACGATGCAGAGAAAACAGAGAACAGTGCAAGGAAAATATAAATCACAGACCTAAAGCCCACAGGATAGTCTTCTTGAGTTTCTTTGTTGTGGATTTAACATCATCATAGACAAAGTATGCTTAAAGTGAATCAACACCTCTTTCAGTTGCTGGAACACAGCACAAGCTCACAAGTGGAGGGAGGTTCAGGCAGTGCCTCAGGATTATTTTTGGCTGAAGTGAACAGTTGGACAGATATGAGCAGTCCCAAAGCTGTTGGAGATCGTCTTCTAGATCCCTGCCTCCATGGGCCCCCAAAATGACGGATCCACATGCATTCTCACTGAAACTTGTGACTTCAGGCTCGAGAGAACCTGTTTGGTTCCAGGGATTCTGAGGCTATTTCTACAGTCCACCTTTGAGAAATGAAAGCTCCAACCTGTCACCTCAGGCAGAAGCACTGGTCCACTTATTTCTAGCCCCATTGACAAACCCCTCAGACTTTGTTCACTGTTGAGAGGAAACTAAACAGCTCTGCATAGATTAAAGAACTGACCAAGAATGTCCAGAAACAACTAATCTCTCAGTGTCACTTCAAACAAGTATAGCATACCAGACACATGGTATTTATCAAACAATTTAGACCCTCAGCTAGCCAACCCATTGGGCCCCATTGCTCTCATTTAAAAAGTCTTTAATAGCCTACAAAATATTGTCAGAACTACACATGATAGTATTCAGAATTTTGTTCTCAAGGCAATTTATCCAACACTACAGGTAGCATTTTTCAGTATGTTCATAATCCCCACTAAAATGCTCTTTAACTTTAATGAAAGTGTCTTGAAAGGAAGGACATGCCCCATAGAATGGAATGGTGGGCAGCTTATTTATTTATTTTTTTTAAGCTAAGAGCTGGAGAACGAAATTATTGAAACCATCTTTTGCTCTACTTTAATTTTCACCAGCTTTTTGCTAGTTTACTTTAACAAGTAATGTTTGATTGAATTCAGGCCTGCTTTTGTTTACAAAATGAATGAGAGCCAGCAAGTCATGGCCTGGCTAATTTGCACATCTACTGCCTTGGTCTCCTCCCCTTTAAACAAAAATCTGGAGTTTGTGATTTATTGTTGATTTGGTTAACTCAAATGATTTTAACTGCTAAAACCTATCTTCTACCCCATTCTTGAGATTTTCACTAAAAGCACTCAATCTTTTTCCATATACAGATAAGTGACCAAAATATATATACATATATATGTTTGTATCCAAAATACATCTCCCTAACTCCCAAGATTTCAGATGACCAGAAGAATAGCTGAGTCTAAAAATCTACAGGTGGGAGAAGGAGAAAGCAAGATCTCATAAATCCATAGCTTCGGAAACTCAACTGACCCACTTGGAAAAATAAAATCATGACAGCAAAGCAAAGTGACAGTAGGTCTCTTTGAGCATATAGGAGCCATCCTTGTTTGCCAACTGGATAGACCAGTGGCTTTCAAATCTGGCAGGTGATCAGAATCAACTTAGAAGCTCTATTCCTAGGTATCCTCCTCTAGAAATTCTGATTTTCAAAGTCTAGGATGGTATCTTATTCTGAAAGCCTCTCAAGCTATTAAATCATTGGTTTAGTCTTTATCCATGTTTAATATTGCCCTGCCAAATTAGTCTCATTTCTTCCCCCACTTGAATCCTCCATTCCAAATCTGAAGACTTCTTGACCGTGAAAAGGGTGTGTTCTCTGTATAGCCAGGTACAGACAGGTATACAGGAGGGGGAAAGTCTTCTGACTCTTTTGTTACTCAGGTACAAAATCCACACATGTATTACTGTTGCAGGTTATTCCACAAGATCATTACCTAATTCTAAAAAATTTGACTCTCGCATGTCCACAATCTGACCCTAACATTCCATCTCCATTCTATCTCTCATTCTCCAAACAGCAAGGCAAAGCTCATTCCCAGGTCTCCACCCCAGGAAATATGTTCCCTTCAGGTTGCTCATTTAAACATAATCTCACCTGAATAAAAAGACTCTTGAAGAAATGGCTATTGAGGGAAGGAACTATCACATCTTTCTTAGCCCCGACTCTCCAAAGCACAGATCAGTGTATGACACTTGGCAGATGTTCAATAAACAATTGCTGAAAAGACAAATGGATAACCAGTTACATTCTTTTCAGAATGCACCCAAACAATGTGGAACCATAAAATCTTAGAGTTGAAAGGTGGGATGGTTTGGAATTGCATGCACCCAAGAAAATCATGTTGTTAAAGCAAATCCATTCCTGTGGTTGTAAACCTATTGTAAGTAGTACTTTTTTTTTTAATTAAAAAAAATTTTTTTTTTCTCATAGGGAAGGGGTGGGGCCGGGAGGGCGGGGCTGAGGCGCGAGGACGCGCGGGGCCGGGAGAAGTGCGCCTGCGCATGGAGTGGGCCGGGCGGGGGTAGGGTGTAAGTAGTACTTTTGGTTAGGTTAAGGCATGGCCCTGTTGGGTCTTAACTGTCTTACTGGACAGCCTCTTTATAAGAGATTTTCTGTCTCCTTTATAAGAGAATGAAATTCAGACAAAGAGAGAAAGCCATGGATGCAAGAAGCTGAAAGCAATGAAACCCAGAAGAGAAGGGAGAGACCAGCAGACACTGCCAGGTGCCTTGCCATGTGACAGAAGAGTTCAGGATCACCAGCAGCCAGTCTTCAGGAAGAAAGCATTGTCTTGATGATGCCTAAATTTGGACATTTTCGCAGCTTCACAACTGTAGGCTTGTAAGCTAATAAATTCCCATAGTTAAGGCTAACACATTTCATGTTATCTAGCACAGTAAAACAGTAGGTTGCCCTAATTTTATCAATGAGGAAACTGAGGTCATGACTTTTCCAAGGTCAACAGCACACTGATGGCAAATCTCAGACTAAAGAGTCCAGTGTTTGTTCTTATTTTTGTGTTTTTTTTAATACTCATCTGCAAAAGAATTAATATATTCCTACCTCAGGATTATAAGAGAAGAAAATGTAAGGGGGATGATACCTACAAAATGCTTAGAGGTATTCCTGACATGTTGCATGCACTTAATAAATTTAATCTCTTATCAGTTTATGAAATCAATTCATATTCCCTTTCCAAGTTTAAGGCCTGACGTCCTAGTCTTCCACAATCTGGCCCAATTTTGTCAATCCAACTGGATTTTCCATTGCTGACCTCCATTACGATAGGACTGGTCTTCTCATTGTCCTCAGCCATGATCAGTTCTAGATTATCTCCCTCTGTTGAGTATGTCCTAGCTGCCTACTTTTTCCTTTTGTTACATTCATCATACTCATTCTTTGTGTCTCCCATTGGGTTGTGAGGTCCTTATGGGCAGAGACAACATATCACCAATGTCTCACACTGGTCCAGGAACACAGGTGATATCAATAAGCATTTGTTGGCAGTTGAATTCCATGCCCATGCCTGCATTCATCTGGGTGAAAAGGACATCTTCAAACCTATAACTAGCAACAGAGCTACAGTAACTGCATTGGGAGTAGGTAGCATACACAACAGTATAGCCAGGAGAATCCCCTCACCATTGAAAGCACTTTACAGGAGATGTGAAACATACTTCACTTCAAATCCTGTTTTAACCACAAGAGGAGCCTAGAAAAGATGAGCCAAGAGGCACAAAATGAAAAGAATTTCTATATTTTCCACCTTGAAGGAGTGAATATGGTCGGGGGTGGGGGGCGGGAGAGAGGACAAGAGAAGATATTGATTCTCTGCTCTACTCCACAGTTTCATTCACTTTTAGCAAAATTACTCATGTTCTAAATAAGTCAAGTGTTCAAGTTTATTCTCCATTAAAATATGGGGTAACGGTGTTTGCTGGTGGAATTCTCTTTTGTTTGCTACATAAGACATTCTTTACTGCAGTCAAGAGAAAAGTATATAATATGATTGTTGTTAGTGAAATTTGTAAATATTTTGCATTGAAAAGCACAACCACTCTAGTTCAATCAATCAAGCTAAGGTAGAAAGCGAGCTTCTGAGTATTTTAATCTACCCTCTTTGTACGAAGTTCTACATAACTTTAACTTTATGGTGAAAATATTTTTTAATAAACATCAGTAGAATTGAATTCAACTGAATTCTGTTCCCTCAGTTTCATTGGTCCAAGTCTTGCTACCCAACAACTGTAGGTTGCTAAACTCAGTGGTAGAAAGTCTGCATTACATAATGAAAGACTTGTGGAATGTCATAGCGGGAAATAATCGGCATGATCATAAAACTGAGATCCATAGAGAGTAAATAACTTGTTCAAATTTCAAGGCAAAGATCAAGATGTGATGAAAATAGGCTCTTCTGTCTCCGTCCAATGGCGTTTCTTCTATATCATGTTACACTAATATTTATTTTCTGTTCCCAGGTGTTCTAGTTTGCTAGCTGCCAGAATGCAATATACCAGAAAACAGAATGGCTTTAAAAAGGGGAATTTAATAAGTTACAAGTTTACAGTTTTAAGGCTGAGGAAATGTCCCAATTAAAACAAGTCTATAGAGATGTCCAATTTAAGGCATCCAGGGAAAGATACCTTGGTTCAAGAAGGCCGATGATGTTCAACGTTTCTCTCAGCTGGAAGAGCACATGGTGAACACGGTGGTGTCTGCTGGCTTTCCTCTGGCTCTACCAAAAGGGACTCTCTCCAAAATGTTTCCTCTTTTAAAGGATTCTAGTAAACAACTCCACCTTCAATGGGTGGAGACACACCTCCACGCAAATCATCTAATCAGAAGTTACCACCCACAATTGAGTGGGTCACATCTCCATGGAAACAATCAAAATGTTCCCAACCAGCAATACTGAATAAAGATTAAAGGACATGGTTTTTCTGGGGTCCACCACATATTCAAACTGGCACACCAGGGTTTATCATAATAAAATAAAAATTGCTCAGTGAATTGTACTGATTTCGATTTTTTTCCTTTTTTTTTTTTGCATGGGCAGGCACTGGGAACTGAACCTGGATCTCGCAGCTAGAGCTCTACCACTGAGCCACCATGGCCCACCTTGATTTTGATTTCTTAAAGAGGATTTCTCCAACACAGTCTCAAGCATGATTCTGACTAATTCCCTACTTTCTTCTCAAATATTTCGTCCTGCTTCTGCACCCAAGTAGATTGATTACAAATGGCCATTCACAAAGAACCACCCTGCTGAGACTTGATGTGTATGCATTTATTGTCATCCCTCTTCCTTCTCTCCCCAACATGCACTTAAAAGTTAAAGATATGGACCCACCCAGCACACTCTTTATGGTTTACCATTGCTCCATCTCAGGAGGTAGCCTTACTTTTCAGTTTTAAGGCAATCAGTAGTGTTATAAATGGTTTGAAATTTTGGCCTGTGGAGAAAAATATGTCATATCTCTCAAAGATATTCAAACTTTGTTCTTGGTTTCACTGGTTCAAAAAGACTATACTTAGCATTTATTAAGTACATTTGCCTTTTAAACTAAAGTGGCTGAAAGATGTGTTGAATGAATATGCATAAGACAAGTGGGTAGAATTTAATTTGGGGGGATGGTCCCATGATTTTGTTGTTGTGTTGTTTTTTTTTTTAATTTTTATTCTAGTAACATTTATACAACCTGAAACTTACCCCTTTAACCATGTTCAGATACACAATTCAGTGCTGTTAATTGCATTCACGATGTTGTGCTACCATTACCACATCCGTTATCATATTTTCCATCACCCAAAGAGACTCCAATTCACTTTTTTTTTTTGCATGGGCAGGATCTGGGAATCGAACCTGGTCTCTGACATGGAAGGCAAGAATGCTGCCACTGAGCCACCATTGCACCACCCTCCAATCCACTTTTTTTTTTTTTTTCCAATCCACTTTTAAGGAACCTTTGAAATAGAATGTTTCTCTTCAGGTTGCTAATTAATCAACACTGGAATTCACAACAGATGCCAGCAAAACCCTTTGACAAGATAAATCAGACCAGATCTTTTCTGGTTAAAATCCTTTACTGGCTTCTCTCTGCACCTAGTATAAAATCAAACTCATAGCAGCCTACAGGTGTCATGTGATCTTTTCTACTTTCCTCGCCACCCTTCTGACTCTTCTTTCCATTCATTATCTGCCAGATTGGCCTTCTTTTAGTTTCCTCCAATCTTAGTTTTTTTTGAGTCTTGTTTATGCTATTCCATCTGTTTGGAATATATATTGTGCTTCTCCCCTTTTTCAACATGAATCATACTACTTTGTGAACAGGCCACTTTGCAATGAAACTTTGCTTCTCCTCTTATCAAAAGGGGAAATCCATTTCCTCTCTTCTTATTCTGGGTTAGACTTGTAACTTGCTTTACCTTGTATAATGCAATGGAAATAACATTCTGGAACTTCTGTGGCAGGTCTCAAATGTCCTCATAGTTCCCACTTTCATTCTCAGAACGCAGCTGTTATATAAACAAGTTTAAGCTTTACTGCTGAAAAGAAAGAATACATGCAAAGAGAGGCCCTGGAAGGTAAGAGGCCTTGTAGAAAGAAAGGCCTTAGAGAAGAACTGGGTATCATGGTCAATAGCCAGCACTAAAACCCAGTCATATAAGTGAGACTTATCTTGGATCCTCCAGCCATAGCTAAGCTGACATCAAGTGAGTAGAAGAGCCAACCTGGTTAATGCTGTGCAAATTCTTGACTCACAAAATTATAAGCAATGAAAGAGTGTTGTTTGTGTTAAACTTGTTTTTAAAAATGTATTTACAGTAAAATTTGTGTTTTTTCTTTTTTGGTTTACAGTTCTATTGGTTTTAGCTCATGCATAGATTCTTGGCACCACTCCTTTCAATTGGCCTAATACATTTGAAATACATTCAAGTTGCTGTATGTATTAATAGTTTGTGACATATTATTGCTAAGTAGTATTCCATTGTATGAATGTACCACAGTTTGTTTCTCCATTCACCCATTGAAGTGTTTTGGGATTGTTTCTAATTTTTGGTGGTTCAACATTCAAGTAGAGGTTTCTGTTTGAATATAGATTTTTTCACTTCTTTGGAATAAATACCTAGAAGTGGGATTGTTGGGTCATCAACTAAATATCTGTTTAACTTTATAAAAATTTTTCAAAGTGGTCGTACCATTTGGCACTTCCACCAGCAATACAGGAGAATTCTAGTTGTCCCACCTTATCAGCATTTTTATTTTATTCATTATAATAAGCATGTAATGATAATTCATTCTGGCTTTAATTTGCATTTTCCTAATGGCTGATGATGTTGAGCATCTTTTCATGTGCTTTTTTCCCCAACTTTCATCAGCTTAAATCATTTACAAATGTTGAATTACTTGTTCTTTTTTTTTTGCTGCATTCTGTAAGTTCTTTATATATTTTTAATACAAGTCCTCTGTCCAATATGTGTTTTGCAAATATTCTCTCCAAATCTGTGGCTTATCTTTACATTTTCTTAGCAGCATCCTTTGTAGAACAAAATATGTTTTGTACTTTGATGAAGTCCAATTTATCATCAATTTTCCATTTTGGATTATGTTGCCTAGCCGAAGGTTATGAAGACTTTCTCCTATATATTCTTCTAAAAGATTTGTAAAGTTCTACATTGTACAAGTATTTAGATATATAATCCATTTTTAATACAAGGTATGAGATATAAATTGAAGTCCTGCATATATTTTACTAGACGTATACCTAAATATTCCAAATTTTTGAAGTGTGAATGATAATTTCATTTTATAGTTTCACTTTCTAATTTTCATTTTTAGTGTATTGCAGTTGATTTTTATATGTTTACCTTTGTAGGCTGCTGTCTTTGTAAACTCACTTATGAGTTCTAGGAGGTGTTTTTGTAGATTATTTTAAGATTTTTTATCTTAAACTAATATTTTTGTAGACAATGATATCGTCTATAAATAAGGATAGTTTATCTTTCCTTTCCTATTTGAATGCCTTTTATATCTTTTTCTTGTCCTATTGCACTTGCAAGTTTTCCAATAAAATATTGCGTAGAAATGGTGACAACGAACATCTTGCCTAGTCCATGAACTTGTGGAAAAGAACTCAGTATCTCTTCTTCAGGTATAAAACTAGCTGAGGCTTTTTGTTAATGGCTTTTTTTTTTATCAGATTGAGGAAGTTTTCTTCTATTTCCAGTTTGATGAGAGTTTTTACCATGAATGGATGTTGAATTTTGCCAAGTGCTTTTTCTTCATCTACCATAGGACCGTGTTTCTTTTCTTGTTCACCTATTAAATCACAATAATTAATTTTTGAATGTTGAACCAACCTTGTCTTTCCAGGATAAACCCAGCTTGATCGTGGTGCATAATTCTTTTTATATATTGCTGGAATCTGCTAATGTTTTGTTGAGAATTCCAGTATGCTCATGAGAAATGTTGATCTGTAGTTTTCTTTTCTTGAATTGATTTTGCCTAGCTTTGGCATCAGGATAATGCTGCCCTCATAAAGTGACTTCAGAGTGTTCCCTTCCTACTTTGTTGACTGGAATTTTTTTTTCCTTTGGATGCATTCATACTGCCTATATAAGGCAAAACAAAGAATAGGAAACTCACAGCTGGGTTGTCTCTTGAGTCCTGGATTCCTCATCTAACCTGTCTGTTTCCATTCACCTTTCAAATTCCTGTTATAATTGGGTTATGTATTCATCCAGGGTATTTCTTTGCAGACTGTGGTGGTAATAATAGAGCACAATGTGCTTTTATCTTGACCAGAAAATGGACCTGGTTGCTGTCTAAAGCCACTAAATTTGGGGATTCATGGTTATGCAGCAGTAGATAACAAGATACAATTCTATTTATCTTGATTCTGTTTGCCCTTCAGTTTCCACCTTAAACGTTAGTTCCTCAAGTAGGTTTTCTCTAATCGTTAAGCTTAAACTAAGTCCCACCATCTATTAAGCTGATTTCCCAACTTGTTTTCCCACATAGACTTTTGTCAATTTATATTATTTATTTGTGTTCATAAATTATTATCCAATGTTAACTCAGTGTTTGGAATGATGCTTAGCACATAATAGGCATTCAGTAAATGATTTTTGAATGAATGGAGGAATGAGCAAGAGAATAAAGAATGAATGTGTGTGACATTCAGGGTGAAAGTCTCCATGACAATGTAGGACATGATTCCCAGAGATGAACCTGGTCCTGGCACTGTGGGATTGACAACACCTTCTGGACCAAAAGGGGGAAAAGATATGTAACAAAATAAGGTATGTGTGCTAAGAGAGTTCAAGTAGAGTCAAGAGACCATTCTGGGGGCTACTGTTATGTAAACTTCAGTTAGATATCACTAATTGCCATGGTTTGCCAAACCCCAACTAACATCATTTCTGTTAACCCTAAAGAACACTGAGGGCTCTATCTGAGATTCTATAAAAGTTTTATGCACTAAGTTTACTTTCTAGAACCCTATAACCTCCAGACGTTTTCTAGGCCAGATAAGCCTGGAAACCCAGAGGGGGTGGCCTCTCCAAGACATCAACTTATTTCATACCCCTATTCTATATTGTCAACACCCTTATTCAACATGAAAAAGTTAAGATGGGCATAGCCCAAATATCCTTAAAGATTGGTAAAAGGATCAAAGGAGAAGGAGGAGTTATAACCTAGAAGTTAGGCTTTAACAAATAAGTATGACCTGTAAATCATATTGATATTTCTTTTTAGTCTCCAGTGTCTTAGAACAACTAGAAGGAAAAACCTGAAATTGTGGAACTGCAACCCATGCCAAACTCTGAAATCTGTCCTATAACTACTTGTTAAAATGTGCTCTGAAATGTGTTGCTTTTTTGCATATATATTAAATTTCACAATAAAAAAGTTTTTTAAAAAAAGAATGAATGTATGAATTTATAGCTTACAATTCGACTGGGGTGTCTTCATATGCAATGGAAAGAATACTCATCAAGCAATTCATTTGTTCAAAATGAACAAAACCCCTCTCAGTGAAAACGAAGTTCCTTTTCTCTCCTTTCTTTCTGTTTGACCACTAGTAGAAGGGAAGAGTAGCGAGTTCTCACCTTCTATTTCATAACCTAAGAGCAATATAGCTATATATAGTATATATTTCTTTAATTCCTGCTTCTTGCCTTCCGGAAGTTTCTTTGGGTGGATAGAAGGAATTCTCTACACTCCATGTAAACTCTTTGGTTTCCTGCATTTGTGCCTATAAAACTAACTTTTATTTCTTCTCTTAGAGAACTGAGCCCTCCATTGTTCCCTCCTTATGCTTATTCTTGACCCATGTTATCCTAGAAAAGTCTTGTACCTGCCACATCCCATTGCTTCTGGAATCTTTACAGGCCCTGCTCTCAAACCCCATTACTCCAATTTTGCCTGCAGCTCTCTTATGTGATCCATTGCTTTAAATCTGGCTTTTGTTTTTTCGTCCATTACCCTTAGACTAAATGTTTTAGAACTTTGCTTACTTCCTGGGCCCACCCTAGCCGTCATCTCAGGCTTTGATTCTAATTCCCCTTTAATTAGAGTCCTCAAAGTTCAGAAAAATCCACACCCACTCCCATACCAGTCCTTGCTAGTAAAATTTCAACCTAGTCCCAGCCTCTGCTTGCCTGGGAAGGAAGATCTGCCACCTAGCTTGTTAAAAGCATAGTATGAAACCCAACAGCCTGGAATTATTAGGAAATAATTCATGTGGTCTTGTTGACTTTATTAATTATATCACTATTTAATTCATTGTGCAAAAGATCTTTTATTTTAACTACTTTGGGATTTAACTTGTTCTGCCTTCCTAAAAAAATTGCATGAAATATCATTTAACTTTTCTCTTGATATCATTTAAACATCAATTACCTACTGTGCTATCACAGAGTGAGAACCCCAGATCTTCGTAAAATGGAAAAGATTGTTTCTCTCCCAAATGGGCCAAGATGGCTATAAGTTTTACTGTTGTTGGTGGCATGTTTTAGTTCTTTTTCCTACTTCTTGTAGTTTTGATGTTTTCTCCATTTCTATGCAACTATTAACTTCCTCTTGAAGTCCGTCTTTTAATTTTTTTCTAGTTTGCTATATATTATTTTAAAAAATTATATCTGCTTAAATCACCACCTATTCTTCTTTCTTTCGGATTTTCATACCTACCTATTATTTGACTTTCTAAATTGATATATATTAATTTTACATTAAAAAATTAATTTAAAGTAAACTTTTAAAATGAATTATTTCTCAGAGGAGCGTTCATAAGATTAAATCCTTGAAAAATGTGTAGGATACAGCTTCAACCCTAGTAAGTGCTCAGTAAACATTAGCTATTTGGTTTTTGCCTGGTGCCTGAGATAGTCCAGCTTTGCATTTCCAGCTTCTATCAATTCTCACATTCCAGACTTGAATTCATCTTCCTTCACCCCCACCCAAACCTGTTTCAACTCCCTGGTTTCTTAATTCTGCCAGTAACACCACGATTTTACTATCATAGACTCAAATTTTTTGAGATACTTTTCATTTCCCTCCCTTCTATGTCTCCCAACCCAAACAATTACCAAGGTCTTTTTAATTCTAGTTTTGCAATATCCCTTAAGCCTTTATTTTCCTCTCCACATCTGTGTACACAATTTTAATTACTACTCACCTGGACTATTGTAATAATCTAATAACTGTCTTCAATTTCCAGCTTCTACAATATATTCTAAGCCCTTCAGTTTAATTTTCCTAAAGAACCTGTCTGATAATATCTCCTTCTTACTCAATAACTTTTTTTTGACTCTCCGATAGATACTGAATTAAAGCCTTCCATTCTCCAGTCCCAATCAATCACTGCAATCTGCCTTGGTAACCCCCTCATGCTTTGAATCTTCCAGGCAAGTTTTTGAACTTATACTAAAAAAAACAACAGTAACATACAAAGTGAAGGTCTGTGATAGTCTCTTTTTAAATTTAAATGTATGAGCCATCTTTGCCCATCTCTATCTGAGCTTCTAAATTATCTTTTTGTTGACTTTTTATAGGCTCTTAGTTTTATTCTGGGTAAACGAGATTAGTTCCTTATAGATGAGCTTACTTGCTACAAAAATTATATATATATATATATATATATATATATATATATATATATATATATATATATATACACACACACACATAGGCACACATACCACAAACACGTACATACATACATGCTAAGGAATGCTTTGAAATTTCAAAGACATTAATTCTTTACCTCAAATACAGTAGAGACCAGAGAAATACTTTTCCATTTTCCTTTATATTGGACCTATTTGCAATTTGAGAACAAGAGCCAGTGTTGGTTTGCAGACAGAATCCATTTAATTAATCATACTATTTGAACAGCTGGGGAGGCCATATATTTATGTAAGAGCTTAACATTCTTTCAAAAAATTGTCAAGTATGAATCAAAATAATATTATTTCACTTTATAATGATACACTATTTATCTTCAGATTTTATTCACACCTAACTTTATAAATCAATAGTTCCAGACTTTGAGACACATTATTACCTATGTTTAAATGCTTTCTAAAAGCACTGTCTGATGCAGTGCAGTAAAAGAGGACTAAAGTTCTATTTACCACAGGGACTCAATTTGGAAAGTGTGAGATTTTTCCAATTTTTGTTTCTAAGTTTGACAAGAAATGAATAGAGTAGAGAAAAAGTCGCTTGATAAAATTATGTGTTTCCCTTTGGTGACCACTAACAGAAAGATGGTCCTTTCTTATTTATAAAGGTTACATTTATCTCATTCAAAGCAGCAGAAAAAAAATCTATGGAGGCAAATATAGGTAGAAAGCATAGTAAAACTGGATTCTTGCTTTAAATCATCCAAGAACATAGTTTTAAAGAAAAACATTAATTTAAAAAGTGCCAAACAATAACAAAACATAAGTGGGTAAATTGCATAAAACTGGTTTTAAGACTGGATTCCAGCTTCTATTTCTAGACTTAAGGCTAATTTGAAAGATAAGCTTTGGATATAGCTAGAGGTCATTCTATAGGAATCTCCAGGGGCATGGGCAATAATCAATGGAAGTCACTTATGAACACCATCAGTAGCTGTCCTTAAAGCTCACCCAGTGTTGCCATGACTCAAAGAGAGCTCTGGTGTGACTCCAAAAAAACTTGTAATTGGGCAAAAGCACCCTAAGACCAGACTCGGAGGTAAAGAGAAGGATAGGTAACTGTAATATAGTAAATTTTAATTTTCCATTCTGATGTACATTATTGTACAACAGAACTGTTTATAATTAGCAGTTTGCATAGCTAATGCCATGTGATTTTGATAGTTATATATTCCTGTGTGTGTTGGGGGTGGTGGTGGTGTATGCTGTCCCCCAAGGTGACAAAGCTGGAAGGTGGCTGCTGCAGGCTGGTGCTTAGAGAAAACTGAAAACTTCTTATGCATTGATTCGATTGTGAGATTCAGATGAGCCATTAAAACTAAGGTCCATGTACCCACATACCTCTCAGGTCTTTTTACGCCATCTCTGCTCCTTCTCCACTTCTTGTTTAATTTAAATCAAATCTATCTTTAGAGGATTATTGTTTTCCCTCTTCTACAAACCCCTCCTGCACCCCCACCACTGTTGAGACTGTGCTGAATATGGGGCAAGAGAAACATGGCAGCCAATCCTTACCCTCTAGAAATATAACGGTCCCAGAAATGAGATGCAGACACACCCATAGTAAGGGCTTCAGAATTAAAGCACTGATCTGATACATGAAAGTGTTGTATACAGGTCAAACAGAACATAATATTTCACTCAGTCGCCCATCATTCATTTCACAGATATTTTTTGAACACTTATTACCAGACAGGTCCCTAAGGGCTGAGGTCAAAGGGGTGAACAAAATTCAACCCCATCTCTGCCTTCATGGAACTCACAAAATAGTGGAGTAGAAAGTCAATAACCATATCAAACAAACAACAGTGTAAAATTGAACTGTGATAAGTAAAGAAGGGATACATGGTGATATGAGAGCTTATAATAGCTGGATGTGATCTAATCAGGGAGGGAAGTCCTTTCTGAGTCTTTTCCATGTGTGACCATGAGACAAGAGTTTTCCAGGCACCATAGAAAAAGCACTGGGAAAAGACTGTGCACTAGGAGTGGAGAAAGCCTGGGGATGTGATATGAGATAAGGCTCAATGGCGAGAATGGTTCAGACCTTGCAGACTTTGTGGATCTCACTTATGACTTTCATTTTGGGTAGAAAGCAGGAGCAGCACATATTTTGAGATAATTACCCGGAAGTGTCACGTCTAGTCTGGACAGAAGCAAGATACATCCGCATAGTCTAGAAACCCATATGGCTGAGCACAGTAAATGAACACCACCCATCCTTTCAGTGTACGTTAATTGTTGGGGACAGCAATATTAAGAGATGGCTTCTTGAATAGGTGCCAAACCACTACTTGGTTAAAACAGGGAAGTTTTGACTAACTCCACTAATAAATAATGAACCCAATATCCTTTGCCTGGCCTTCACTCATTCACATAAATTCAATATGTTAATGCATCTGTAAAAAATTAAGTGTCTTTTAAAAGTCCTTTAAAAGACTCCAACTCTTTTAAAATTTAGCGTCTAAGGAAAACAAATAAGAAAAATCCTTGACCTTTCCTCTATTCATAAGTAAGATCAATGGAATATGCTAAGAACCCAGAAACATTTCTATTCTCACATTTTTAAAGGAATTTACTTTTATGAACTCAAAGCAAAATTGGGAGGTTTCTTATAAAAAAAAACAAACGTTGGCTTACTTGGTTAGATATTTTTTCTTGGTTAGCTTTTGACAATGAAGTCAAGGGAATTCTAATACATACCAGTCCCTATGCAGAATAACCTAATCTCCAAAACTCACACTGATATTTGACATACGTATCCTAGACAAGTCTTGGACTCTAAGAGTAGCAATTTAAGTTGTTTATTCTTACATAATAGTAAAGAAGGGAGGAGAAGAATTTCTATTTTGCATTAGTCAGTGTCACATGTCCCTTCTGTATTTTCCATAATAATCCACTAAGCTGATCTGTAACAATCAATAAAATTCATAACAGCATGCCTGAAATCTTGGAATTGAGAGATAACAAGAAGATCACCTTTTCACAGGACATTTTAAACAAATTGCATTTTATTTTATCTTTTCTATTTTGAAAAGACACAAAGGAAAAAAGAATGGGGAGGGAAATGCTGTGAAAGAACTACCACAAGGAGTCAGCAATTTCAGCGTTTTTCAATCAAATTGTCAATTTTAAGGCTATTACACTGCTCCCCGAATTAAAAGGATCAACAGTTTGCCCCTTAGTAATTAGAAAGGTAGAATTTTACCATGGAAGCACATGGAGGAAGACTGTACAAGAAGTTAGAATTAACTAACTCTCCACTGAAGACCACCCAAGAGGAGCTAAATGAGGGGTTTCTTTCAAGTGGGGCTGGGATCAAAGATTGAGGTAGATTAGAACCAATGGGAGGTTAAAGGAAAACATCTGGTCCCTTGCAGTAATCACCCACAGAGAGGTGGATCTTCCTTGGGGAAAGGGCAGCCCATCTAACCGGAGACCTTATAGTATGCCAGAGTGGCGATTCCATGGGGGAGGACAGCTCTGTCATTTGGCAGAAAATGCACTCAAACCTTTTAAAGCATTAATAGGGGTCTTACTTTATGAAACAGAATGCAAATGTACAATTCACCATTGGGGTTCAAAAGGCATTTTTTTTTTTTTTTTAATGATAGGTCAGCCCCGTCGCTCTATGCATTGAGTGTAAGCCCTCGGCAGGCTTCCTCTAGTGAACCCATCACAGTGGACCATGGACATGGAACACTTCCGGGAGCAGCTGTGATCTGAGGCCATTGAGAAGGAGGCAATGCATGTTAATATCCATGTTAAAGACAGGGGATACTCAATGGTGAATGTGGCTGGGAGGAGCAGAAATGTCCACGTAGGTTTACAGAGTCCATTTTTTTCCCTAACAATATAAACCACTATATGGTCGATGAGGGGAGCAGAAGAGGACGTCAATGAGATCACAAGAATTGTGTATGTTCATAACGGTGCAAAAGGACAGCCTCAAACCACCAAGGTCTCGAGCAAGTTGCCCATGACCCTGAGGCAGTAGGAACTCAGCACTAGCAGGCCACTGAACCGAGGGTTCCTGATAACTGTAGCACAAAGGATGACAGATGGGCACAAGAATGCCAGCAGCAGCAGCGTGGACAACCCATTCCAACCCCTGCCTTATAACTTTGGCTTATATAATAAATGCCCGTATCTTTTTAGGCAAGAGATCATAAAGTCCTAGGGGGGAAAAGAAAGCCTGAAGTATTGAGGAAAAATGAGGGGAATAGGTTAGTGCCAATATTTTCTTAATAAGGATAAGTCTTTGATAGAAAGCATTTTATTTTAGATTTTTTTTCTTGTCTTTTGCAGTTTCAGCCTTTTAAAAGAGAAGCTTACTTTCACATGGTTCCTACACAAAGTCCAATTCTCCCTATTTCCTATTCTTCAGATTATTCTGGAAAATTAGTCACCAGAAGAAATGGCAAAACAGCATCTTTCAATGTGCCAATTTTCTCTGTTATCTCTGCACATCATATTTCCTTAGAAGAATTCCAAGGAGGATTTTTTTAAAAATCAGAACAAGCATGTTTATTGACTCCCCTATCTAACAGGAAGGCGACTAGGATGAGAAATCACGTGCACTGGGCCGCTGGGTCAAAGTGGGCACACGGGGTCATCAGGCCACAAGTGAACAGTGGCTCACGCTTTCTGAACAGCATCTCTCCACAAGACATTCTTAACAGCGATGACCTCGTGAGGGGGAAATTCTTAAGACTGTTGGGGCTGGAATCGAGCCAGGATACCATCTCACTTCTTGAATGAGGAAAACAAGGACCTAAAGGGTTACAGAACACCTGTCCTACAGGTGGCAGAACAGAAGCCACTTCCTGCTGTTTTCATCTCGAGCCCTGGTTGCAGCTTAGGACTTACCTACATTTCTACATATCCTAATCACTGTCCCATCCTGTGGACACTCGGTCTCATGGATGACTTCCACTTTTCTATGCACTGTCTCAGAGAGCTGGAAGGTGCGTTCCAAGAACCATATACCTCTGCTCCAGTGAGTTAGCAGTCCAGGTTAGGGCTGTTGGCCAGGATGAGGGAATTTAGAGCCAGACCGCTCTAGTTTTCCCCCTTTCATACTTAGAAGTGGGTTTCCCTGTAAAACTAGATAGATGTGTTCCCCTTTCAGTTTTCAGATTGTCTCCTGTGGACTTCAGGTGTGGAATGTTGAGAATTATCATCAGTTTCTGGCTCATTTTCCCCTCTCTCTTTTTTTATTTGATTATTTTCCTTCTTCATATTCCATCTCCACTCCCATTCTCTTCCCAGACACAGGCAGTCCCTCTAATGTGTTTGCTGTATGTCCTTGGATAGGCATGTGCCCTTGAAGAAATTAGCATATACCTGTTTTTAATTTATGCAAGTAATATTGTGCAAAGCTGTCTTTGTTACATTTTTTACTCAACACTTCATTAAAGTCTGTTTATGCGCTGTATTTAAATCTAGTTTACTGCTTCAAACTGCTGCATATTATTGTGTAGAATGCATCATAAAACTTTTGCTTGTCCCTTACTTCAAGTGATGACCATCCAGGTTGTCACTGGTTCCCAGCAACCAAAGCAATGCCACACTGAACATTCTCATAAATACCTCCTTCAGTCAATGGAAAGATTTCTCTTGGCTATTATATCTGAGAGTTAGACTACTAGGTCATAGGAAAGACACATACATATTTTCACTACATACTCACACATTGCTCTCCAGCATGTGTGTATACATTTATTTGTCTACCTGCAATATAATAGAATTCTGATATCTTTATTAGCACTTGGTATTGCCTAACTTCTCATTTGTTGCCAGTCGGATTCCCTTCTTCATTAATAACAGGATTTTTTACTTGGCAATTAAACATATTTTTATTGTCATTTTTTTAATTTCATGTAGTTAAATTTTACAGTCAAATACAGGGAAATCTCTTCTGCAGCTTGATTAGGTATTGGGAATAACCCAATGTTCTGATCAATGGAAAGTTCCCCATCTTGCATACCCAGGTTGTCATTTTCAAAGTAGCAGAAAGCAAAGCATCTGGTATTGTAAGAAAAACAAAAAACAAACCAAAACCCTGTAACATAACTGAGTCTAGGAGAATTCAGCAGTCACTTCAGCATAAGTATAGATCACCATCATGAAAACTGCTGTCATTGGATTTCCCTTGTGGATATGCCAGTTAAAAATGACTTCTTTGTTTTTTAACAAGGAACAGTGTTACATAATGTAGCACATGTACTTATTTCCACACTTCTCCATCCCACCTCCACTACCCAACCCCACTCTTGCACATATACACTCTTCTTTGAAATTGCTACCACTCTCAGCACCTACTGAAGGAGCAGTTCTAGGTGGTCACGTTAGTGTCACGCAATCCAGCCCCTTGGCCACAGTCTGTATGATAAGAGAAGGTCATTGATCTAACAGTGAGCTCACATATAATCTGAGATGAACTAATCAGAGTCTTGTGACTTTGAACTGAGAGATACTGAGATGGAGTCAGTTAGACCTGGTGAGTGCCAGAAGTGTCAGATGTTGGAGAACCTGGGTCAGAGGCAAGCAGAGCTAAAGTCATGAGAAAACAGAAACTAAGACGTTGCCAAGGATCCTGGTCTGCACAGAGGAGACAGGAGCATATATGCAGAGAGAAGCAGAGGTTAAAACTACCTGTCCCGTGGCCGCGAGGGACAGGAGGGCATGAGTCAGCCACGCAGGAACCTTCCTGGGGAAGAACCTTTACCCAAATAGTTGTTGAACTGAATCAAAGTGACCTGTTGAAAGTCAGAAAGCTGGCGAGAAGTATGTGGAAGAAAATTTTAAACAGGATACCTATGGTAATGGAGAATTACTTTCTTGGGAACCACAGAACTTTTGAGACAGAGTCTTAGAGAAAAGTACCTCTCAGGCAGCCTTCTGATACAGGTGAACCAGTAACTTTCCATTCGTCATCGGGAATTAGATGCTACCAATCATACATTCTATAAATCGGTAGACTAAGTAGAGTGGTCACCTATGTTTTCCCTTGCTTCTAAACTCCCTTTAAGTAGCAGACTGTAGTGGTTAAGGGAATGGGCTATAAACTGGACTGTTTATGTTTCAATCCTGGCACTGTCATTTCCCAGCTATGTGACTTTGAGCAAGGTACTTAGCCTCTTTACACTTCAAATTACTCATGTATAAAATAGAGATAATAATAGTATTTCCCTTATAGAGTTATTGAGGGGATTAATTTTCGAATAGTGCCCGGGAGATCCTGTGGTACATTGAATCATGGTCCCCAAATGAGTAGGAATTATATTCCTAATCTTATCCTATAAATTTATTTATAAGTATTACTTCTTGAAGATGCTATTAGGTATATTATGAGGTACATTAAGAATTTATAATAATTAGATAATATTATAAGGTGTGGCCAACTAAATCAGGGTGGGTCTTAATTCATATTACTGACAGCTTTAGAAAGAGAAGAAACCAGAAGACAGAAGTCAAAGAAAGTCACCCAGGAAGAAGCAGAAGTCAGTGGAAACTAGAAGAGCATACACACAGAGAGAATGCCAGGTGATAGAAGGCAGTGATTTAAGCCAAGGAACCCCCAAAGACTGCAGCAAGCCAGCACCAGAATGCTACAGACTTTGGGGAGAAAGCATGGCCTTGCTGATGATGCCTTCATTGTTGACTCCTGGCTGTCCAAACCACGACCCAGGAATTTCCTGTTGTTAAGCCAACACTTTGTGTGAAATTTGTCATAGCAGCCTGGCAAAATAAGACAGATAGTAAGTACTCTATAAATGCCAGCTATTATCATTATTATTATTTTAGTAATGGCACCATGATTTTCCTTTGGGGAATCACCATGTCTTCCACTCTCAGTCCAACTTACCTTGCTGAAGCTGACACCCTGCCTTGGTTTCTCTGGCATTGCCAAAATAGGTTCAGAGTTTGAATTGACTATTGGGAAAGAAGTGGTTTTATTTTCTCTGGGATTTGCTAAGCTGGGAACTGTAAGCCTGGAGCTTCTAGGAATCATCAAATTGAGAACCTGAGGATAAAACCAACACAGAAAAAAAATCAGAATTGAACAATGACAAGAGACCAAAATTTTCTGACGTTATTCAAGCCCCTGTATCTAGCTGTGCATTCTTTACTCAGTTACCATAAATTTAGATTCTGTTATTTCTAATAGAAAGAGTACTAAGCAATACAGCCAATTATGGCCAAAAATTTATTCCGGGGCTAAGTAATTAATTTCTGCATTAATTCATCCAAAACTTCTACTGAGTACTCTGTTGCCAGACACTGTACTAGGTGCTGTGATACAGTGTCGAATACCAAATAAATTAAAACTATTAGAATGAACTACATAAAACTGCCATTTTTGTAGGTCAAATATGGTGAAACATCAGCAATTCCACATGATTCAACCTAGTACTTTTAGGTCATATTACAGGTAATCTTTACCTTAAAAGGTTAGCTGTTGCAACAGTGACCCACCTGCTGGTTTCTAAGAAAAATCACCACAAGGGGCATCTGGCTTTACATTTCCATCCCACTGGTCACCACTCCTCTTGCCCCCCATTTCCTCTACCATGAATTAACCCTTGTTAATATCATTAACTCTGTACCAGCATGGGAGATACAATCACCTTAGAAATCCCTTTCCTATTCAGCCCCCTCACACCTAGAAAACCTAATTGCTTACCAATCCTTTCGCCATATTTTCTTTCACATGTCAGTAACAGACCGACTCCCCACATCCTTCTTCCTACTTGATCCCAACGCTGCCTCTTTATAATTAATATCACAGGGTATTTCTTTGCCTGTTCTGGGTCTGAGTTTCTGGTTCCTGCTTGGTTGCTCATTGCCTGCCTGCCTGAGGTAGAGCACCTGGCAGACCCCATCTGTAGTTATGGGGAAGGTTACATCTTGGCTGGCTGGTAGGAGGCTCAGCAGAGCTGGATCTGGTCAAAGGCAGGTTTGTATTAGGAGTTTAACAAGGTTAAATCTGGTAGAAGAACTGTTCATATTGGGAGTAACAATAAGATCAGAGGAGCAGGCATGGAGTGGAGCAGGGAGTCAATGCGGTTAGCCCAGGGAAACAGATTCTAGACTGGAGATGAACACACAGGCATCCTGTGAAGGAATGCTACTGAGGGCAACACTTGTGAAGAAACAATAAGGGAGAGAAACAAGATTGGGCAGAGGCAGAGTGAGAAGTAGAGCTCCAATGCAGTTCCAATGGAAGCATCCGCTGACCCTCCAGGGAACTGTGAAAAGGAGATGACCTTTCAGTGTTGTCTGGAATTGGGCCATCCCTTTCTACCCCAGCATGAATCACTGGGTGTGGGTCATCCTTAAAAGGGGTTATCCTTGAGGAGGGCACACAGCTGAAGGTTGTCTGCTTGAGGGACTCTTAGTTAGCATCTGAGATAAATCCCAAGAGTTACTAATCCAAAGAAAAGACCAGAAGTAATCAGAGAAAAGCAGAGCATGGTACCTGGACACCAAATTCACTTCTTCGCTTAATATTTTATCAGCAATATTCATATTCTTCAGAGTTTATCATATCATCTTAATTATAATTGGGGACTTTTTCTACTTATTCTCAAGCCCCTTAAGACCATGTAGAGTGTTCAACAGCACAAAAGTCCAAAAGTCCACATCCACCTAGAACTTCAGAATATGAACTTGTTTGGAAGTAGGACCCTTGCAGATGTAACTAGTTAAGGGTCTTGAGATGAAATCATTTTGGATTTAGGATGGGGCCTGTTAGCAAATGACTTGTGTCCTTATAAGAATAGGACATGGATGACCCAGAGAAGAAGGCGATATAAAGGTGGAAGGAGAGATTGGAATGATGTGTCTATAAGCTGGCAACCACTGGAAGCTGGAAAAGGCAAGGAAGGATTCTTCCTTAGTCCCTTTGAAGTGATTGTGGCCCTGTTAACACCTTGATTTTGTACTTCTGGACTCCAGAACTGTGAGAGAATAATTTTTTGTTGTTTTAACCCACCCAGACCTAGGAAAGTAATACAGTCCTTGACTAGATGCTATCCTTTAAAGTCATTCAAATGCTTATTGAATGCATGAATGAATAAATGAATATTTAGTGATTAGCAGTAATGAAACAAGACTATAATTCACATTCCCTCCAAGACTGCTTATGTTTAAAGAAGGAATCTGATCTTTTCATTGCCAACAATTAAGACAGGTTCTAATTTAATTTCTCAACAAATGTAAACTAAGCATCTTTACTAAATATTGCAGTAAGAAATGGTCTTTGGCATTGAGGAACTTGTCTTCTGGTTATGTCAAGCAAACAACAATTCTAATGCAAGGCAGTATGTGTCACTACTATTGGAATCATCCAAAGTGCCCCAAGAGTTTGGAAACTTAAGCCTCCCTCATACCTAGGATGATTTTGCTAGAAGATTTTGTGGAGAAGATGGCATTTTAACTAGGCTCTAAAGGATGAATTGGGCTTGGAAAAAGTTAATGAGTCTGTTCAATGAGCAGAGGAAGGGCAAGTCACATGAATTAGCTGGACCTTGAAGTAAATATGTGGGATGGCAGGAGATAACAGTGGAAATGTCTTCACAAGTCTCAACAACTCCAACACCTGACTCTTTTTAATTTTTTTTTAACATAGCGACATACAAACATGAACATTCTTACCATATGATCATTCCATTCTTGGTATATAATCAATAACTCACAATATCATCACATAGTTGTTTATTCATCAACAAGATCATTTCTTAGAACATTTGCATCAATTTAGAAAAACAAGTAAAAAGGAAAAGGAAAAAAACTCATGCATACCATACCCCTTACCCCTCCCTCTCATCGATTGCTAGTATGTCCATCTACCCAATATATTTTAGCCTTTGTTTCCCCTATTTCTTTCCTATACCCCTTATCACTTCCTTTCATAGATCACTCACATTTCAATCTACTAAATTTATTTTAACATTTGTTCCCCCTATTATTTATTTATTTTTAATCCATATGTTTTACTCATCTGTCCATACTGTAGCTAAAGGGAGCATCAGACACAAGGTTTTCACAATCACACAGCCACATTGTAAAAGCTGTTTCTTATACAATCATCTTCAAGAAACATGGCTACTGAAATACAGCTCTACATTTTCAGGCACTTCCCTCCAGCCACTCCAATATACCTTAACTAAAAGGTGATATCTATATAATGCCTAAGAATAACCTCCAGGATAACCTCTTGACTCTATTTGAAATCTCTCAGCCATTGACACTTTATTTTATCTCATTTCTCTCTTCTCCCTTTTGGTCTAGAAGGTTTTCTCAATCCCTTGATGCTGAGTCCCAGCTCATTCTAGGATTTCTGTCCCACATCCAATGCCTGACTCTTTTTTTCTTTTTGCATGGACAGGCACTGGGAATTGAACCCAGGTCTCTGGCATGGCAGTCAAGAACTCTGCCTGATGAGCCACCGTGGCCCACCCCAATGCCTGATTCTTAAGAGCAAAACACTCTAGTACTGTTTAGTGCAATTTTTTATTTTAGTTTATTCACTGCAGAGGTGATCTATTCTAGGCCAATAACTCACTTCTGGGCCTCAGGGTTCTTTATTTTGTTCTGCCATTTTCAGTAGATAGGGAATTATTTGCAAGCAAGTACAGTAATTACCTCAGCAAGGCGATTCTGAACTGTCCTGAACTACCAAAAGACTTAAATTTTACCTAAGCACTCGGAGAGGTCCTTGATTTTTTTTTTTTCTTTTGGTGTGGGAAGAGGAGGAATCATGCTCTGAATAGCCTAAGCAAGGGAATACTTTCAGAAAGGTTTGTTTGGCAGCTAATAATTAAACTTCTACTATTCTTAAAAAAATATTGAACGTATTGACAGTAGGAAGTGATGAAATAATGGTGAAAGGGAAATTTAGTTCATTTCTAAGATTGATCAGTACTAGATTAACCATTGGTTACTTCTCTAACATAATTCTATCTTGCGGCGATTTAAAAGGAAAATGAGTTTAATTATACACAGTGATGAGTAATTTTGAGATTTGGGCTAAAACTCAGGAAAATTAGAATAGACAATAAATTATATTTACTAACATATTTTATTACTATTAATTTTGTCCTTCAGAAGTAACATATCTCCGAGGGTCAGAAAGTTCTAATTTTATTTTTACCATGACTTTCGTTTTCAGCGAAATCCATGTCTAGGTTATTTGTTCGCCTTTTTTGTGACAGACTTGCAGGTCACAGTGAGCAGGAAGATCTCTTCTTTTGAAGAGATCCATGATTAATGTATTCTCATGTCTCCCTCAGCAGGTTGCTCATCGAAAGGTATTTCCAAAAGGAGCTCTGAAAAAAAGAAAAAAATCACAAGACCAGGCAGATTCATGAATATCTTCAAACTACAGGAAAGTCATGCAGAACTGGAGGTTTGCCAAAGGGCATACTTTGGCTTCCTGCCAGCATTTTGTAGTGGGGAAACATTATGTTGAGGGACTTCCTTTGCTCTAGTGAAAGCTTACTAAAGGTCAGAAAATTATCCATTTTACCCACACACAGAGTCTGACAGTCACAGATTTATTGTGGCTCAGGAATTCGCGACATATCCTTAGAGTTTACCCTGGATGACAAAGAAAGTAAAAATATGATAATGAAATCATTATACATAAACATTAGCCCTTTCCGCACATTTTCCTTACACTATCTCCCTCCCTCCCATTAAAAAAAAAGAGTGTAAGTAATGATTTGATTTGCTTCATTCCTTAATTCTTTAAATAACCTCTAAAACTATTTCTCCAAAAGAAACATAAAATCACCTGGTTCATAATAACTAAGCCTGAAGTACCAAAACATAAATACAGTAGTTTTTAAAATTTTTAAATTGGGTCATCATATTTATAGTCTCATTTTTTAAACCTCACTTTTTAAATACAACATTTGATGTTAAATAAAACAATGACAAGATTGGTTACTTCTTCCCTTTACATGCCACTCTATTTTCTTTTTTACAATAAAAACTGAAATTAAAGAAAATTAATATCTTACTGTTCTTTGTGAAGGAAATAGGAAAAATCATGTGGGCAAACCGCTAAATTTTAACAAAGCAATACCTAGAGTCTTATTCTTTTCACAATTAAAATTTACTTCAAGTCTTTTTCATTCATTATGAGTTCCAGACCACCAACCTAAAAACAATTTCTAGTTTTTAATGGTTCCCATTAATATCTATGAAAACATAGTAAATGCATAATTTTCACATCAGGATATGGGGCCACAAGAAGGGAATTATTTATATGAATTACATAAAAGTACTCTAGCAATACCCATGCTTGCCAAACAAAAGTATCCTTTGTAATGTTCATTCATTCAAAAATGACTCCTTGAAGTTCTACCAAATACTTTGCACCAAGGCAGAAGTTTTAGGGAATACGAGATATATAATGTGCAATTTGCTGTCCTAGAGAAACTAGACTCCAGTTGGGAAGCCACACAAGTATTACACACACATGTGTACACATACAAAGTACCCAGTCATATGTGATTTAGGGCTTCAGAGTTGTGTACCATAGACAAAAGACATGGTGGCTCAGAGGAGAGAGTGGTCACTATTATTCTTAACAGTTGAAGAAGTTGTTATGAAAATGGTAGACATTATTCCAAAGGATAAGCATTGGCCAAGGATTCCATTCCACACAGATCTATACCACTAATTGAAAAGAAAATTCTGTTGATGCTCTGTCATAAATATTTTTATACCTTGCCAGCCCTCTTCTGTCTTTCTTTTCTCCCCACCCTACACCTATCAGCTGCTTGTGCTTGTGATGTCTGCCACTATGATTCCTACATATTCTGCCAGAAATCCTAGGCAAAATCAGAGTCTTCATCTCGCCGAGCACCAGAGAAAATGATGTGATGTTAATGACATATTCTTATATGCAAATAGCATGGGTCCCTTCAGAGTTGGGAGAGGGGCATGTGTGGTGTGTGTATAAATCCATAAAGGGTGGGCCATGGTGGCTCAACAGGCAGACTTCTCGCCTGCTGTGCCAGAGACCCGGGTTCGATTCCTGGTGCCTGCCCATGCAAAAAAAAAAAAAAATACATATAGATAGATCGTTTTGACTTCTTAGCTGCTAAAACAAATGCTATACAATAGGTAACATAAACTATGGGAATTTATTGGCTCACAGTTTTGAAGCTAGGAAAGGTCCAAAGTTAAGGCCATCAGAAGACCGTGACATTGTGGGACTGGCTGCCAGTGATCTGTAGTCCTTACTTTTCCCATCACATGACAACACACATTGCGGTGTCCGGGTTTGGTTGACTTCTAGATTCTGGCTCCTCCCCATGGCTTCCCCCTCTCTCTGTCTGAATTTCATTCTGCTTAGGAAGGTCACCTGTAATTCAGATCAAAGCCCAACCTGATTCAGCTGGGCTACCCCTCAACTGAAGAAGCATTCAAGGAGATCTTATTTCCAATGGGTCCACACCCAACAGAATGTGGACCACATCAAGACCATGACCAAACTGGGGTACACAATTCAAGCCACCACATAAGTACAAATGCATGGATTCTTCTGAAAAATTTGTAGTTAGGGTGATATTTTGTATTCTTTTCCATGGAACCAAATCAGCTGGTCCAGAATGATTTATCTCCATGAATCACAGATTCATGTATATAACAGAGATGACTCTGTTAGGTGGTAACTAATCATTCATACTTTGCATTTAGAGTTGCTAAATATTTCTGAAACTGCAAATGGCCCCTTTCTTTTTTTCTGAGCTTTATTATTTTAATTATTAATTAGAACCACCATGAAAAGAAGGGTGCTGTATCAAGAACATTTTATATACACAAAGGTGAGAAAATTAAAACCAGATCGAAACCCCAGGATGCCCAAAATGGAGCTGAAGTTGTTTTTGTTTGCAACGCTTCTGACTCAGACTCCCACAATGAGGTCCCATGACTTCATTATCAGGCACTGGTCTCTGATCTGAGATGGGGTGGACAGAGTAGAAGCTAGAGACTATTACCATGGCACAAATACACTCCATAGTGCAAAAAGGGCTTTGATGCTTTAAAAGGCAAATGCAGGCAAAGAAAGAAGCCCTTTATTCCTGCACCATATCTTGAAATTTCCCTGCTTTTTAAAGGGCAATACATTCAGGGATGATTTTAAAATCTGTCCTGAATAGAGTGCAATGTGATAATAACTAACAGCCAGCGAGCACATGACTATGTGCCAGGCACTCTCTAAAGATTCTACATGCATTATTGCATTTAATCCTCAAACAGCCTAATGAGGCTGGTACTATTCTTAGCCCTATATTACAGATGCAAAACTGAACCAAAGAGAAGTTAAATAACTTGCCCAAGGTCCTTTAGCTTCCATTTAAAGTCAAGCAATTTGGTGCTAGAACCCACATTTGATCATTATATTCCATTATATTCCAGCAAATCAATCTCTGGATCTTGCTTCTAATAGTGGCTGGGCCTACTTGCACGCTACTTTATTTTCACATCTTTTTTCTCTAGAAGGTGCAGTAGTACAAGTGCAACTATTTTGCTTATGGTTCAAAATTATATCTGATTTTAAAGAGATGTTTCCAATGATTTTAACAAAACTACTTTTCATTCCTCATAAAATATTCAAGCCTTTAATCAAATGCAATTAATACATTTATTTTCCTTTTTCTTCTTTGTTTTCTTCAGAACTTGACAAAAAATAGGGTGTTTTACACATGTTAAGCTCTATTTGGAGAAGTCAAACCATGTATCTTTTCTTAACAAATTGCCTGCTCTCTTCACCAATAACATGGCTGTTGTTTTCACATATCAAGCCAAAAAAAGAAATCAGTTTACAGCCTGTTATTCAAATTAGGCCAGCTGTGAATTCCTCTCTTGCAGGGAGTGTTTGTGAACATCCACTCTTAAAGGTGACAGTTTTGTTCAGAGAAATATGTGTTAATTTTACCGAGTGAAATTTTATATATTAAGAAGTTCCATACACTCAGAAGGACTGTGACTGGAATAGGCTAGCTTTGTTGAAAATGAGCAATCTAGACCTTTGGGAGTTATAAGGATCAATTTTTCAAACCCAGATGCCCTTCAAATAACTAAGGGGTAGAATTTATCTTACCATGGAAGTTTGATATAGCCCAAATCTTATTGTTGGCCATAGTGATATAGCCCAAATCTTATTGTTGGCCATGGGTCTACAACCTACCAAAGATCAGAAAGACTTTGGTTTAAATAGATGCATAGCTACAAAGCTCCAGAGTAAGGTTCAAGTGATGAGAATTAGGCTAAAGAATTCATTCCCTCTTCTCAACTTTGCGCAACTCAATCACCATTTTATACAGCGAAGACAGTTTCCGTGGCTAACTCAGGGCCATCAGATGGCGTGTAAGTGAATTAATTCCTCTGCCTGTAGGAATTGCCTGGAAAGTGGTACCAAGAATTCTGCGATCCTCCCCTAAAAAGTCTATGTAAACCTATGGTATTTTTTCATTAATTTTCTCTTCCTCTAAGAAATTGCTTTTGTATTTATTTCCCTTTCTCTCCTTCACTTATTATCCCCCTTCATCAGTCATTCTCTTCTGTGGTCAATTGGGTTACCACCCAAACCCACAGTGACACCTGCTGGTCAATCATGAATGGCTGGACTGAGTCCCTGCAGTGGCCTGGCCTGGCCCATAGTAAGTAAATGAGTCCATTGATATAAACATTAAACACTATAAATTTATTTTAGACACTTAGTGAGAAAAAATTGAGTGAGCATAGCACAGGGCAGCTTGGGAGGCGGGCATTTGGTAGGGGAAACTGCCTTAACCATTACAAATAGAAGAGTTAAGGACTGTGTGTTTTTACTTCCTAAAAAAAAAAAAAAAAAAAAAAAAAATCAGCCAAAAGTACATCTTGTACTTCAAACCAATTATTAAGCCTTAAGAAAATATTCATGCTAATTACTCATGGAAAATCACTTTTTATGTATGTTTTCATCTGCTACACTTATAGCCCAAAAGATTTTATGTAGCATTAACTTAAAATTCCCAAAAGTAACACAGGGGAGTTTGTTGCATACGTGTTTGTTTCCTTTAAAGATACTGCTTAGCCCTCCAACACAAAGGATTAAAATTTTAGGTTATTTCCTATCCTTTCCAAAAACTTCCAGTTCAAGCTCTTGGTTAATTTCTTTCCTGAGGAATATTCATATTTTGTTGATCATAGGTAGTTATACATTGGTTATTTTGGCAGGGTGCATTTTTGAGGATGTTTGCTTTGTTTCAAGCAAATCACTTCTGACTTGAAAGTACCAATTCTAGTAAGAACAAATACAAGAGGAATATCTGTTAACATTGGTACATTCTCTTAGAATATCTACACTGTTCCTTTGAAGGTTAACTACTAGGGAAAATTCTCCATACACATGTTCACATTTAAACCAGGAGACCATCTCTGAGGACTTGTAGCAGCAAATGCATATTGGACAAAAATGTTGTCCTTCTTCACCCTTGTTCTGTGTTCGAAAAGCCAAAATTTCATTTTAGCATGACCTTAGAAGAATAGTGATACTTTTAGCATTTCCTGGTATTTGGTGGAAGGAATGTTTTTATTTGAATGCAGATGTCACTTGGTTTACAGGAAGGATTTGGTAATGTGTTCATGCCAGTACTGCACTTACCCCAAATTTCTTGCTATGTAGGAAGAACACATGTCGAAGCTCACTGTTTGTTAAATGGAAAAGATTCAGTACACCAGAAGCTTCTATTATAAACATTGTGACTTTGTGCAATTTACAAAATGTTCTATCTCCATTAAACAATAAACCCTTGACCCCAGAGCTCAGTTTCAGGATTCTGGTATTTGAGAAGGTAGACGTAATGGATGGCAATAATAAATGAAAAGTTCAAGAGGTTGAGAAAAACTGTTTAATTATTTCTCTACAGCGTGGGCTGCAGAAGCCTTGCATGTCTGCCTTCTTCCTTGTGGAAACACTGCATGGAAGGAATCCATCAGTGCAGGCCAGGCAGGGCATAAAAGCAGGTTGCTGGCCCTCAGCTGTGTTTATGAACAAATGGTCTCTAGATATCCTTCCATCTCCGAGCCTTGCAGCTCCTGCCAGAGGAGATTCAGTGCCAGTCCCAAGGCTCAGCATCTGTTTTCCAAAGAGCTTAGATTTGTTAGCATGAGAAATTCATTGCTCATAGTTGCTTCCCAGCTGCGGCACTAGTGAGTAGAGACTGTTTGCCTCATTTATTTGTAGAAAACCATGTTCTGTCCTCTCCTGGAGCCTCTCTTACATAACTAGTCCTGGACCCCTGCCGCTGAGCTCTCAATCTTGGGCCCATTAGGAAGGAGCTGTTGAGTTTCTCTGTAAAAGCCCCTTCATCTGAACTGCATGAGGTCAGTGGGGTCCACACAAAGGCAAGACTTGGCAGTTCTCAAGGCACCATGTTCTCTAAATCAGATGTCTAAGAGATTGGCCAAGTCTGTAGGCTTGGGTGTTGGAGAAATAGTCTACCGAGAGCTCTCAGAGGAGCTTAGGAGACCAGGTGAAAAGTCTTCCCAGAAGAGAGTTACTGGAGAAGATCTGCAGAGAATTCCTCATGGTCCACAATGAGTTCAGAGCAGGAGCTTGTAAAGAATACTTTGTAGGCCCAGACCCAGGACTTAAAAAATAGCGGAGAGGAACTCCTGTTGTTGCCAGATGAGAATGAATTCTTTAGCCTTTCCTATCCCCCAATCCTTCCCAAAGACTTGTTTTACAGTAAATTGCTAATTTGTTTTATTCGATCTAGACTTGCACAAACCATCTAATCAGGGCAGCTGCTGGCATGAACCTTGGCTTCTGAACTCTAGAAGGAAAGCATTGTGAAGACTGTAACATGGGAAAGGAAAAGGATTCGGCTTTGCTTTAATTTAGACACCAAAGATTTTTTTCATTATAATCGGAGAAAAACAAGGAAACCAAAACTTTGATGGAAGAATTATAACATTTTATTCACTCAGTGTCTTAATGTGAAAGACACGGCTACCAGCACGCCCCATAAAAGAGCGGAAACTGACTTTTTTCCAAGTGTAGATGACAAGAGAGGAGGTGGTATAATGGGCAAGAACCAGAGTTTTGAATTATAAAGATCTGGATTCTGTTATTTCCTAGCTGGATGGTATTAGGAAAGGTCACTTCACTTCTCTAAATATCACTTTTCTAATCTGTAAAATGGGGATACTAATAGTACCTCCCTCAGATTAAACGACACAATGAACCTAGGAAGATATTCAACATAGGATCTGGCACTACTTAACCTTTTCTGGCAATAGCTTTAATAATTAAGCCATCAACTATGAATATAAAGGCTTTGGATTTAAACCCAAACTTGACATCAATAGTCTGTGTGACCTCAGAAAAATTTCTTCTTTTTCCTTTGGCTCAGAATCTACTCTTAGGTATATCACCAGGGTGAATAACAGAATAGCCGCATTGTTTCTTGTTTCCAATCTGTACAGAATTAAAATGAAATAACCACTTCAGTGGAAAAAAGACTATGTCCCAGAAACCAGGTGTGTTTATTCTATTCTTATTCTGCGCCACGTGGGTAAGTTGCTGGCAAGAGGGAAATTACAAACTCCGTGGCCTCGGTACTAACTCTGAAAGAGATGGAAGGACAATATGCCTGGGCACAGAAATACAGGCCCTCTCATCCCCAGGAGAGAAAGCCCAGTGGGACCAAAACTCTGGCTAGAGAAGACTTTTTCAACCACCATGGCCCACCCACACTGTACACCAGAATGCCTCAGATGGATTAGAATTTTAAAAGTAACTGACCTCTTTCCAAGCCTTCCCTCTCATCACCAACCACCCCTAGGTAAAAAAAAAAAAAAAAAAAGCCTCATCTCTTTGCTCAGATGCCACATAAATGTTTAATGGAGCCACAGAATGAAGAATAGGAGGCCCCGAATGTAAGGCAAAGTTGGGACTAGGGTAAGGCAAGTGAGGCATTTGCTTCAGGCATTAAACTTAAGAGAGTACCAAAAAAACAAAAAACAAAAAACAAACTCAGTATTGGTAAATGATATTTCGGTGCAATATTTAAATAATCAAAATTAATCATAAAACCATGATGAACAAAGTGTCATACTTTTAAATGAAGACGAGATTGCAAAGTTCAGAAGCACCAGTCCTGGATGGAGACTTACTCGGGACTGTGGCTGCATCAGAGGGAATCTAACACTGGCAGAGCCAAATGAGGTGCTAGGAGACCTCAGTGGGAAAACTCTTAAACACCTAAGGCCATTTCTGAGGGCCTTATCCCCAAAAGCTTTATATCCATCATTGCCTTGTCCTAGACAATCTAAAGCACTGGCGGGAGATCATTTGAGAAAAAAGCATCATACTGCCCTGGGTTCAGGCTTCATTCAAAGCTGGAAAAATTCTACTTTAGTTTCAAAGCAAAAAAAAAAAACCACACACCTATCCAAGAGCTCAAGAGATTTCTAGTATTACCATGCAGTGTTGTGATGAATGAAAGTTAAATAATTCCAAAATATACAGATTCGATTTCCCTAGAATATACACGGGTTTTGGGAAATGGTGCTTGTGCGAGGTACATTTGGTGCTCTGTGGAACTCCAAATATTTAAAAAATGCCACAGAGCTTGCAAGCACCAGGTTCTGGGTTTTCCTATCCTAGCTCTCTACTTGAGAATCTCTTTTCTACCATTTTTCCCCCGGCACCTCTACTCATGACAGCATCCTCTACTCTACTCTACTCTACTCTACAGAAATTCTGTAAACCAATTTTCTCCTTTGTAAACAAAAGCATCTCTAAATGGTAGAGGCCTGGCATTCACACCAGAAGGCAAGGAAGAAAAGCAAATATAACTATTTGGGGTCTTGTTTTCCACACGGGATCGTCACATATTTAGGCAGTGAGATGCAAGGATTGGCCTTGTTAAGATCCTCTCTGTTTAAAAAAAATAGCATGGGTTCTCCTGTAATGTTACACTCGGTCACAGGGCTGTCAGGAAACAGCGCCATGGTCACCAGGCTCATGAGCCTTGACTGAAATCTAAATACACAGCTCAACCAGTAAACACCCGTCTGTTGAAAGTGACGTGTAAGTGTCAGGTGCTCTTCCATGCTAGGTGTCTAGTCCACCTTGGCAGATGCAATACTGGGGCTGGAGTGGAGGGAGGGATGGACTAAAGTAAATGAAATGAATTATTATAAAAGCCCAAAAATTGTGTTTTGGAAAAAAAAATGTCTCATTATGTATATTTGGCCATCGTCCTAATTCTCCTGGAGCAGGATTAAAAACAGTTACTGTTTCAGTTTGCTAAAGCTGCCAGAATGCAACATACCAATAACGGGTTGGCTTTTACAATGGAGACTTACTTATCATTTACAGCTCTAAGGCCATGAAAATATCCCAGTTAATACATCAGCAAGATGATACCTGGCCTCTGAAGGAAGGCTGCAGGCACATGGCTGGCATCTGCTCCTGGGTTTTGTGGCCTTCAGCTCTGGTTTCAGTGGCTTCCTCTGTGGGTCCTCTCTTAGTTTTCCCAGTGCTCTTCTCACTAAACTCTCTCTCCAGGTATTTGTTTCTCTGCTTTTTCTGTCCTTTATTCTCTCATAAAGGACTCCAGTAAAAGGATTAAGACTAACCTTGAATGGGTAGGTCACATCTCAATCGAAGCAACCTAATCAAAAGGTCCCATCCACAGCAGCTCTGCTCCCACAGGCGTGAATCAAAAGAACATGGCCTTCTCAGGGGTACATAACAACTTCAAATAAGCACAATTATCAAACAGATTAACCTTTCATTTCTGAATCAGAAAGCTCAAGGTAGCCAATAAAAGCTGAAGATGTGTAGTGCTTAGGTTTGGAAATGGGTTAGCAGGACAGTGTTGAGGTGTTTCTGTTTGTGGATTTGTTTGTTTCACTCTTTGGCGTGAAAAGCCAGGCACAATTTCTTCAATCTTGGAAGCGACTAAGAAGTCCTATTCATAGGGGTTTGTGAATCAACAAAGAGGAATGGCGTTTCATACTTAAATATGTCTCATGTAGCCATTAAAAATCTTTTACGAGAGTTAAGCCCTTATTAAAGCAAGCTGGGCTCTAGGTCAAGGACCCTTTCATGGCACTCCCACAGTGCTAATGAGACAAATAATATCTCTTCACAGTACAATGGTTGCCTCCAGCACTAAATTCGGTTTGCCTACTGTAGTTAAAAAACTCGAAAGTTAAAAAAAATTATCTAGAATTATCTTACCCCAAAACTTTTTCCTTTTCATTGTCTGAAAAAAAAAAAAACACTTCTAACTCAATTAATGTTCGTGTGTGTGTGTGTGTGTGTGTGTGTGCGCGTATGTGTGCCTGTGTAGTTGGTGAAGCTGGGTGGGGAATGTAGACCAAAGATTAAATATATGCATAACACACGAATGCCTGCTACCCACTGGGCCATATGTACTATTTCTCTGGAAGATGTTTACCTTCTTATGTTACAGAAGAATGTTACCCACTATTTCCATGTCAAGTGAACGGATGAGAGAAGAAGCATAGAAAGCTCATATAAGAGGATAAACACACCACATAAGAGAAATATGTGTGAGTGAACACAGATTCTGTAAAATTTTTTTTTGGAGGAGAGAAGTGCACAGTCCGGGAATCGAACCCAAGTCTCCCACATGGAAGGTGAACTTTCTACCACTGAACCACCAATGCTATAAATTTTATATAGCAACTTGTTTGGGAAAGCCTTCCTTCCTTATGAGTGACATCCTGCACTTGGCAAAATAAAATCTTTATGATCCCCATTGCCAAATCATATTCTACAGAGGGAAGCAACCACACAAATGAACAGTAAGATGTTTATGTATGTAAATATCAAAACATACTCCTTCCCCTTTGCCCCAAAGAGAGTAGAGTTCTACATTCAGTTACCATCAGAACATGGTATTTCCCACCGAGAGTAATTTAATGGCAAGTAGCATACTAGGAAAATGAAACACAAATGTCTTATGCTTTCCAGATTATATATGCAGCACAAAACTTCACTGGACCCTATTTTTATGTCATATATAATAACTTACTACTTCCATAAAGCAATCATTAAGATGAAATAATAAATGACTGCAAAATATGGATTTCTGAGTTCTGGTCTTGGTGACACGATGTTCAAATGGATATTGATAACAGGGAGAAAGCAATTTCTGGTGGTTTTAAATTTACTGTCTAATGTTATGGCAGTTAGAAGAAATTTTCATGATTGGAAAGTAAAGGCAGGAAAACAGTGACTTCCAATATCTTCTAGTTAATTCACTTTGATAGCTACAGTACTATTAATTATAGCATTACAATCATCAACAAAAGTTTATCCAACTTCATTGGAACTGCCAAGATTCTTGTGGTCAAAAGAGGCAGAGATGGCCCATTTAAAGTGCCCCAAGATGAAAAAAAAAAATTATGGGTGAAGTGAAATGAGAAGGAGAAAACAATCAGGATCTGAAGTGCCTATTGTTGTGTGTCTGTGTGTGAGTGGGCATGTGTCTGTCTGTCTGTCTTTGTCCCTTTCCCTCCAGGACCGCATGGCCCCACATGCACACCTTCTTAGAGCATCTCTACCTTGTTGTTCCCATTTTCTCGGTCTTCTTCCTCATAACGTCAGCCTGTTATTACTTCCCTGGCCCCAGGTCTACCTCGTGGACTTTCAGTTCAGTTTCCACAGCCAGCCTGTCCAGTCTCTGAACTTCCCCAATTCTAAATTCCAAGCAGACAGCAAAGAGAGGAGATCTCAGCTTTTCCACCCAGCCACCCCTGCTGGAGGTCACCAGCAAGTGCAGGAACAAGCCATCCTTGAATCATTTGTGCCTGTTGATCTTATTAGTTCCTATCAGGCCAGGGAGACTCTGATTCAGCAGGGGCTGCGAGGGTAGACAATGCCTGACTGACATCCAAGCACAGGTCACAAAACAGCGAACGTTAAACCAACCAAACAATAAACTAGTGAGCTGCTGCTACCAGGGAGGACAGTAAGAACAGGAAAAAAACATATAATGGCAGTCATGTTCCCAACCCAATGTAAGACTCCATTTTCATTTCAATCTGGAATCGATCCCAAGATAAAAATATTCTCGCCTTGTATTGTTGTTAAAAGAAAAACTCATAGACCTGAAAAGTGAACAGAGAAAAGAAAGAAAGCATTGCCTGATAAAAACTAACTAGAAGCAGGCATGTTTCACACTGAAATGAGAGGAGCAAAGTATCTTTGGAAATATAAAATTGGTTAAAACTAAACAGTGGCAACAACAAAACTGTATGTCAAATAAACTTGGAGCAAATGCTCCAAGGGGCCTGATACATGGAAATGACCATGTCAGAAGCGTTCATAAAAGAATAAGGATAACACCCAGAAGAGAAGCAACAGCCAGAGGAACTCAGAAGCAGACCCAAGAGGAGACACACAACATTGAGAAGATGCTGCTGATATTACTATTAGGTGCTATTTCTTGTATCATTGTGTTTTTTTATTAGCCACCCTTGGTCTAGAGTTTTCAACAACTTCTTAGTGAAGAGGGACTTAGAAAAGAAAGTCAGAGTCCTATTGTGTTCTTATTGAATTTTTGTGGGCCATAATTCTGCTTACATTAACTAGGTGCCCAATAAACCAGATAATTTTTAATCCATGGTAGGGTATATACATAGGCCTCTACTTCATTTCATCTGGAAATAGATAGTTCTGCTGCTACTCATCACAAAAACTTTCGGGAAAACTTTAAAACTGCACAGCAAGTCTGTCTGTAGCTTTTTCTTTCAAACTGTGTTTTAGGCAGTTGCTTCATCTCTTATTATCTTCTCCTCCATCTGCCCAAGTGTCACAAATAAAGAACCAATATTCTAGTTTACAGCTCTATTCTCAAAACATCCTGGGAGGAGGAGAGGGGTTTCCCAGACTTAGTCTAACAGAATACATTTCAACCCATTGCTCTTTTTTTTTTTTTTTTAAAAAAATTAACTTAGAGGTTGTGTCCAGAATAATCTAATTCAAGAATATCTAACATTCGGCATGCAGAAATATTCCTTTATGGTATTGAAGCCGCAGCTCTACTAGAGCAGAGAAATTTGCCTGGATTTTTCCCCTGTGTTGGTGTTTGGCACAAGATAGTGATTCAATATTTGTTGAATGACTCAATTAATTAATTGATAGTAGGCAGGAAGGGAGGGAAAGACAAAAGGAGGGAGGGGCAAGAGGGAAGGGCCATTAATCACGTTTTTGTGGGATTTTCCTCCCATTTTGTAACATGTTATTTTACTAACAAAATCCAAACTTGGATGCTTTTGCTAGCACAGCTGTCACATCATGCTGAATGATAGAGACCTTCTAAATTACTTGAGTCTAAAAGAGCTATCCAAGAAATGGCAGTCCTCCTTTGCCCTCAACTAAGCCAGGGAGTAGTTTAAGGGCTCTAGAGTCATTCTCAAACCATCTGCCTTTATGAGTTGAAGTTTAGAAATTACGTGGTTACAATGGGACTTGATACAGCATCAGAGACTTTTAAAATGAACAACAATGGCGATAATTATGATTGATGACCCTGACCAAATTCTGATGACTGTTTGTAGTTTCATTCATTTGAGATGCAATTCACTGCCTATTAGCCTATATCAATATCTGGTTATAAAAGTGTCCATAATGTTCACAACGAAAGCCCTTGGTAATTGCACTCATATAAATGCATAAATAATTGAGAGGTTATGTGGCAGTACAAGCCTCATCAAGCTTCTTTTTCAT
This sequence comes from Myrmecophaga tridactyla, assembly GCA_004026745.1. Classification (NCBI taxonomy): domain Eukaryota; kingdom Metazoa; phylum Chordata; class Mammalia; order Pilosa; family Myrmecophagidae; genus Myrmecophaga; species Myrmecophaga tridactyla. The sequence continues at coordinate 70,444 of PVIY010005220.1, forward strand.
GTCTCAAGAACATATTTAAAACTCAAAACTAGGCCTCAATTATGCTTGAATTACCAGCAATAAAAAAAAAAAGAGCTATGTTAACAAAGCTGTCAGAAACACCCTCTGCTTTAAATTTACTTGGACAACTGGACAATGGAAATAGTTTACTCATTCAAGGGTTGACTTCATCTGGTAAAGATTCCACGACATTTCAAAGAAGAAAAAGAAAGAAAGAACCTTGCAATTAACAGTTTCTTTCTTGGTTCCTGAGAAGATAGATGGAAAACCAATCTTGATAAGATGGGATTGTAAAATTGAATAGGTTGCCAGATTAATATAGCAGATTCAACATAATGGATATGGAAAGAAGTGAAATGTTTACATAAGCATGATTCAACAGATTATTATAGTGGTCTCAATAAATTACAAAGCACCCAGCAATAAAGTAATCTGGTGCAGTGGGCATTACCTAAAAACGATAATTTGGTACCTACCAACTTTGCTTTGACACCACCGTAGGAGGTTTTGTAGTTTGGAACTGAAACTAACCCTACACATGAAAAGAGTTCTAACTTTTTCCAGGAATTTCCACTAGTACATTTCATACAATCGTATTTTAAAGAATACTTCAAGCTTCAGGAACAATTTCAACCTGTCCTAATATAAAAATATGAAGGGAAAAAATGTGTGGTAGGTTTAAAAAATGAGGATAACCATTAAAACTCAAAAACTTAATTAACATTCTAATCTGTATTCATTTTAATATAATGCATTTTGTCATTTCTACAATAGCCCAAACCAAGTGAAGATAATCTTGGATTATTTCTCTCATTCTGGGTTTTTAATTTTAAATCATCCTCTGAGATCCCAGCCACAGAGACCCTTGGTAAATTCCTTATCATGAACCCCATCTTTACATAAAATAATCTTCACCACGTAGAATAGATCCCCTCTGCCCTGGAATTCCTCCCTTGATGACTCCCATTTTAAGACACCTTTGGATTTGCCTGAAGTTCTTTTCAGTAGCTTATTGTAGATGAAGATGGCATACAGCAGAAAATGTTAGAACCTTAGTGCTATAAAAGGCAGAGGCCAACTCATTCCACTCTCTCATTATAAATATAAAGGAACAAAAGTTCAGAGAATTCAGTGACTTGTGCAAGCCCACAAGTGTACACTTGCAGTGTGTAGAACACTCTACAAGGCAAGATGGGCAAATTCAAAGCTGAGTAAGGCTAGGTCCCAGCCCTCAAGGGGAAAACAGACATTTCCCCAGATGGTCACCATCCATGGTCACCTCCCATAAGAGCTGCCACAGAAATAGCCTGTGCTTGGAAGGCATGGGAGTTAAAAAGAGTCATTTCAGTAAAAAAAAAAAAAAAAAAAAAAAAAAAAACCCCGAAAATACAGAATGCTTTGAGAAGTTGATGGTATTTGAATATGAACGAGGGAGGTCTTGGCAGACAGCTAGGTATTCATTCTGTGAAATTAGTTTATTCTGCTGAGCTAGTTCAATTTTAACCCATTAAAAAATATCATTTAAAAGTTGAGTAGGGTATATCCAGTCAATGGATTGTGGGTCGGAAGGTTACTATAAATTCACAGGTATGCTTGCAGATCACTAAATGCACATTTATCCATAGATTTGTTCAAGTTATTCTTATAAATAAATCTGTCCCCAACAAAATACTTTAGTTGTATTGGATAGTATTAAGGACATGTATTATTTTATCCAATGAGTGGATAAAAAATTGAGGATCAGAGAGATTGGAGACTTATCCGCAGACACATGGTTGGAAAGTAGCAGAAATGGGGCTATTTCTCCTCATTCCCTGTTTTTTCCACACCACCATGTTGTCTTTACAAGTTGACTGCTTTAAAATCCTTTTTTTATGAGCACTGAACAAGTGTGGGAAGAAGATAAATGCGAGGTCGCAAACTTTCAGAATGCCACTAAGAAACCAATTTTATAAATCAGATATCACTCTTCCACATTGTGGACTCACTCATAACTCGCTATCAAAAATGTGATGAACAATCTTCTGTTATCGGGCAACATCCTACAGATCCGGTCGCTCAGGCATTGCATATACACATGCCTTCTTTCCTAAGAAAACTAGAAACACCTGGATAATGTTAGGTCACTTCTGGGTTTCTACAGCTGGATTTTATGCTTCTCCCCTCTTAAGGAGTTGACAATCTGGAAAAATCTTGATATTCAGCCAAGAAAACAAGAGCCTTTCATTTTGAACACAGACATTGCTATATATTCTGGTGAAGGAGTGGAGTGGAAAGAGTGAGTTGGAAATTATTCCTTATGGTGTATAAATAAGAGCTTGGGCAGTAAGATGGGTCACAACCTTCTAGTAAGACTATATTAAGCAAGAAAAACCATGCCATTTTCCTCCTAAATGATCCTCTTCAGCATGACAAGTGGTTGCGTTACTCAATAGTCTCAGGCAGTAGTACCGAGTGGAGAGTAACTTCAGGCCACCTCTGTTTCTATTTGACCATCTGCTGTGGGGGCTCATGCAGCTGGGCCTCTGCTCCCTGGGCCTCTCCTCCACCCTCTCTCAAAGAGACACTTGAAAATCTCCAAGCTACAAGCAAAGGGCAGAGGGCCAGGGGTGGGGTAGCCCTACAAACTTTGTAGCACACGATTTCTCTAGTTGAAAAGCTTCTGATGTAAAATGAGTCATCAATTTAGCTATTTTTTTCCATGGGCCTGAACCCTGGCTTCCTGAATGTAATGTGTAAATGTAAAATATCCAAACCATGGGAAGAGCTACAGTTTCCACAACACAAACTTTGAAGCCAGCAAAGTCCAGAGCAAATTTGACATTAACCAAATATTGCTTCCTTATCCAGGCTGTGAGCAGAAAAGTCACCACACTGAAAACAAGAAAAAGCGGTCCCAGACCTGAGAGTATGAAACAAGGGATATTTCGCTTTTGGCTTACAGCAAAGACAGACCAAGGTGTACATGAAGACAGAGTAATAAATGTCACTTGGCATTTACCTATTATGAAATATATGTGTCACCCAGCAGAGAGAAGGCCAAAGCAGGAGGGCATTCTACCTGCTGCTATGTAGTTTCCTTGACCAAATTGGTTATTTATGTACATGTTTACTTCCCATTGATGTATAGCTTCTTGTGCACAGATAGAGATTTGAGGGCAAGTGTATCTCTTGTTAAAGGTCCATTCCACGTGGGCAGTCCCAGTTAGACAGCTGGTCTACCTTGATGCTGGACTTTTAATCTATTTTTCCACACCCGCATGTTGACTTCCATTCAGCTGATGGCCTTTAAAGGCAGGTTGCCATGCTCCAGCTTCATTCTTGCAATCGTCCAAAACTTTCTTCTACTGCTCCTGATCTTGCATCATTCTAGTTCCACCCAGTTCGTAACTCCTAACTTTGCCTCCCATCAAACAGTTCAAAACCTGCCCACCCCTTGTTCTTAATGGCAGCATTTGTGTTTGTTGGTTTCCAGCCTTTGTGCTCCCTAGGAACAGTGGCTCAGAATCATCCTCTAACTTATTCCACCGCTGAACACTCAGTAATTTCCTCCTCCCCCTACCCAGCTCTGATCCCAGCTCTGGACCCAACTCTGATCCGCCAAACCCCAGTTTCCATAGAGTCAGGGGAAGGAGGTACATATCATTCATTTTTCTTGTTACGGGGCAGCCTATTGCCTTAGTAAGGAACTTCAAGCTACATGGTCAAACAGAAAAAGTGCCCTCATAGGGGACAGAAGAAATAAAGAGACATTACTGAATTATAGCAATAAGAAGGAAGAAAAACAGTGGAAGTGAAGAATATTCCACCTCTTCATTGTCAATAGCCAAAAGCTATAAGAAGTTTGCTCCCATGCAGAAAACTCTGCTGCCACTTTCCAGAGATACTTTAACCATTCTCTGCCTTTGAGCTAAAACTGGCAATAGCAATACCACAATATTCAAAATACAATCATTGCCAAGGCAAGGAGTATAAAAAATTGACTCATATATTTTATTTAGAAGGTAAGGAATATGTAATATGTAAGGATCTCTCCCTTTCAATCAGAGAAAGCATCATACAAGAAGATGGATTTTTAGGATCCTTGAAAGCTAGCAGTGAAGTCATTTAGAAAGTCTGGCAAAGGAGAGTATTACAAGGGTAAGAGGCCCCAAGGGCACAAGCTTAGAGTTGGGCAGGACACATGGCTGGAGAAAGAGGATGGTGTGAAGAGAAGCATATAATGGGGAAGAACGGAAAATAATAATAGCTACTGTTCATTATCAATAAAGAAACTAAGACATAGAAAGAATGGTTAATGTGCTGGGCCCAGCTTATCACCCACTTCTGGATTCATTCAGTTACAGTTTCCTGCTAATAATGACACTTCAGGAAAATCGTCCAGGACCAAGCAGTCTTATAGGCCACAGGAAGAGGTTTGAATTTTGTTGAAGGAAAGTTCATCTCTGTCTTCACAGTGGTATAGTCTGCCTGCTGGGCTTGCTGCAAGCAGCTGCACCTGGAATCTGATGTAATTTATGGGCATGACCAATAGCACCTGTCCTCACACCTCATTCCACGAGCCTCCTGCCTCTCACCAAAGGCTTTGTTTAGCCAACGTGGTATGAGGTGCCATTGGACCTTCTTGGTGCTCATGTAAATGCTGCAGGGTGTAAGGAAGGCTGACGAGCAGTGTCCCTGGCTTGCTCCTTCATGCTTGTGTGGTCTATATGCTGTGGCTTCCTCTGAGAGGCTGCTGCCTCTATCTTGGATTCTAGTTCCCACAGTGGCTGTAAGAGTGCCAGGTTGTACCATCCAGAAAGCCAGAGGAGTTTTGGGGCAAACTTTGACCAAAGGGAGATGGGAGATGATGAAAAATCCTTCTTTCTTTCATCTGCAGATAGACTGTTCTGAGCCACAGTGATTTTTATGGCCCCTCTGAAAATGTTCTGAAAGATTAAGCCATCAGTGATACTGTCACAAAGCTTTGGTCATCTTAGGAATACACTCCTTATTTGTTCTTCCACCTAGGCTGCCTCATTCTCTTTTGTCCTCACTTCTGCCTCTCTAGGATGACACATACAATTTGTCTCAGGCGTTGTTTTCAAGGGAACCCTGGTCTCAGATAAGTGACATCCCCAATGTCATGCAACTTGTGACAGTCCTGGAACTTAAACCCTACCTAAACTGTCATACACACATGAGCAGAGACCCCAGTAGCCATATAGATTAAGGGAAGAGTGAGACGCTAATGAAAAAACAACGATTGGCCTGTCTGAACTCCTAAAGAAAAAATGAGGAGAGCAAAAGACATGAGGGGAACAAGCACCACATTCTGTAATTTTGGTTGTTTGCATCCAGACGAAAATTAGAGCCAGCAAGTCTTCTTCCTCCTATTTTTCCATCACAACAGGCTCTCTTGAAATTATCAGGGGTGTCAATTATCCAAGGAGAAGAAAGTACCTATTGAAGATAAATGAAGTTTGTTTCTAGGAGTAATACCAACTCTATCACTGACCAGCTCACTTGCCTTGATCAATTAGTCCAGCTTTAAGTGCCTGTGAGGATATTCTCTCTAAAATGGGTGTAAAACATTCTTGGCTATTTCCCAAAAGACTGTTTACAATCGCTCTTCAACTTTAAGATAAAGGCTGTAGTAGTTTAAGGACCTTGCCCACAGAGCACCAATGACGTCAATCCTGCATCACTATCATTTTCTTCCACTATATAGTCTTCAGGAATATTTAAGTGATATTCACAACTTGGAGAATAGTAGAACAGTCCCCTTGAAAAGTACACATCACCTTTACAAGAGGGTGTATTTTTTAAGATGTATGAGTCTACTTTGGTCTCTTGGGCCATCTTTAGAAATTACAGATTTTTACTTTGAGCACTGACATTCTACTAACGAAAAAAAAAAGTTCTCCAACATGCATTTGCTAGGTCTACCTCATGCATCTATAAAAAACATTCTCCATTTGTGAAGAAGCTGGGCCACACATTACCAAATAAATCTGCACTGGCTTCTCTTCTAACAAATTGTGCATCTTCTCCCTGGAGTACTATTAAATAGATGATAAAATATTTCCTTGGACTCTAACAATCTTCCTAGCTCATTGCCTTGAACCGTCATTCTAGACTCTACAACATGTCTGGATTCAGGCTGCATCACTGCTGTCTCATTTATTCTCTTTCAAAGCTACCCCCATTTCCTTTTTCAGTCAGGGGCAATTCATTAGCAAAGATCAGAGAGGAGCCTCCTCACTCACATAAAAACATCATGACTATCAGAAAGAAATAAAAACATTTAAACCATCCTTTCTCTTTGAAACGATGATTTCATTGTGACTCCTCAGTCACAAGTGTCCAGAAATCAATGTTAAAACTGGTGTTAAAATCTTTCCTTTCCTGAAAATGGGCCCAAATGAATGATCTCAGTAGTAAAGACAAAACAACAACAACCACAAAAACCCTTGAACTGAATCTATTTAGAATTTCCAGCCTAGTGAAGTTTGGGTTCCATACCGGCTGACTTTGGCTCTTTAAAAAAGTACCAGGTAATGAGGTGTTCTCAGCCATTCCTTGGGTACATTTCAGAGCTTCTATCTGCCATCACTTTTACCAAAATGTTTGCTATGGTTGAAATAGATATTAAAGGCAGCTTCAGATGAGAAAAGGAGTCACTTGTCCATGTCCAAGAGGTTGGGCAAGAGGAATGTTCAGAAGTAGAGTGTTGTCCAATTCTACCCTGATTGTGAGGTTGTCAGTGTGCACTTTAAAAAACATTTCTGTAGGCATTTCGTCTTTTCTAGACTTGTGAAGCCTCTTTCTCTCTCTCTCTCTCCTTGCCCAACTAGCAAGAGGAGAGCGGTTCCCAAACCAGAGGCAGTAATAAGATTAATTTCTGTACGGGAGGGACAACAGTGTTTACAGAAGATGAATGTCCACTGAAGAACTTCATATTCTAATAATCACTATCACTCAAGATAATAGAACCAAATGGATGTCACAAAGGGAATTTGGCTATGCAGAAATAGATTTTAACAAACCTAGTCATTTGGACAGAAAACAATAAAACTTTCTTGGTCTACTTTGCTTGTATGTGTGTGTTTAATTTTAAGTGGAGTTTTTTTTGTTTTTTTTTTCACTTCAACGGCCTCTTGGAAACTATTCAAGTCATTTCAACCTGGCCAAATGATTCACGTGCCATCCAAAGTGCACAGTACTTTCAGAGAAATCCAAGAAGGAAAGATTATCCATATGGCCACCTTTGCTGTTTGTAGATCTTAGGGGGTCATGATAGTACCTGTATGTGGAAGAGAAAGAAGGCTTATCTTGTGTTAAGACAATGTGAACACTAAGACTTAGCATAATGGGGAAGAAGAATTTAGTTTATTTTAAGGAGATAAAAAATAGAGTTGTCCAACATTTGAACACACTCCTTAAATAAGGAGTGAACTTTTTCAATAGTGGAAATATTTGGATAGACACTGGATGATCCCTTGTTCGGGATATTTCTGAGGGCATGTCTTGGCTTGGATTGATGATTTAACAATATTTCCAACTAAAAGTTACTTTGACTTTCTAAGTAACAATGAGCACTGGCAATTATGATTAAGTTTTTCCAAAATGAAAAAGCTGGCACCAAATCAACAAATTTGCACTGAATGGCCTTAAAGTAAACTTATTCATCTATTCATCCATTCATCAAATAATTTTCTGAATATCTAGAACATGCCTGTATGATTGTAGGTACATTAGGTGATACACTGATGGAAGGAACAGATAAATACATGCCTTTGAATTCTTGTAGGGGTACCACACAGTAAAACCTCTTACTAACAATACATAAGAGAAATGCAGACAATGACAAATCTTATAAAGAAAGGTAGAGAGTAGAGGGCAGTGGCTCATAGCTAAGACAAGCAGGAAGACCATCTCTTGATAAATATCATTTGAGCTTAAGATCTGAATGAAGAGATTCACAGCTTGTTATGCTGAGATCAGAGGAAGAGAGGTCCAGGCATTGGAAAGAGAAAGTGGAAAGGTTCCTGAGGCAGATATGATGTTAATTCAGGATTAACATGGTGGTCAAGAGTCATTGTGAAGTGGGAAAGGGAGGAAGGCAGGATTCAGGGCACGCAGGACCAAGAAGACCATGGTAAGGTGTTTGGAGTCTATTCCTACTACGGTGGAAAGCCACAAGAAAGCTTCTAGCAGGGGAGCGATCTGATACTGTTTTTAAACTTACTCTGGCTGTTGTGTAGAAAATGAGCTGCCAAGAGTAAAGGATGGAAGCATCTAGTCTAATTAGGATTTTATCACAGTTGTCCAGGCAAAAGCTAATGAGGGCTTGGGCAGTAGCTTAATTCAAATGTTATGCTAACTATTCTTTAGACATTCTCCATTTTCTATAGCTTCATGTATGAGTGTTTTTATCTATTATTAAGTGCCACTAGTCAAAAGGATATGAAAAATATAAATGATTTAATTGTGCATGTATTTACACATGTGCTCACATATGCATAATTACATGTACATGCATATCTATATATACCTTCAGAAGTATCCACAGAGTATTTTTAAAACTGAGAACAGGAATTTAATAGGAAGCAAACAGTTACAAAATACAGGTCAAATCAAAGGAGAACGGAACAAAGAACCAAAAAACATATAGTCTTTCATTTTATTTGCCTCAAAAATATTTTTCCAAAGGAAAGCCAAAAACCCAGTGTTATATAATTAGATCTAAATGATAATAAAATTTAGAGAAATTGGTGTTTATGACACCTGGCAGGATGGAGTTCCTTCTCCAGCTGCGAGAAGACAACACAGAAACAAGCCACAGACTAAACCTGGTGGGTTTCACAACTGAGAAACAGCCATTTGAACAGCTAGTATAATAAGTGATAGGCTCCTTGCGATTTGTTGAACAGGGAAGAAATAAAAAGCCAACTTTCAAGTACTCATTCTCATTGGTTTGTATTTTACTTTGGGGAAAAGGATGCAGTTGTTTAGAAACTGCAGGTGATAGAGCCCATTCAAACTGGGATTTAAACATGGTTTTACGTGCAGATGGATAAGCCATCAATCACTTGGCTGGAGGTGGAAAATTTTTGCTTAAGTCATCAGCAGTCCCAAGTGTAATCCTACCTGTGTTAAGCAAGGGCAATTCGATTTTTCTACTGTGATTTGATACTGAGAAATAACATGAGCAGATAAGCTTTCTAACAGCACTAGAAAACTTTTGTCATTTCTAATAAATGAGAAGCTAATGGTTCGATGGGCTGGATTCCGGCCCCTGGTCAGTATGTGTGATGACCAAGGCAATATGGCAGAACCTCCATCACTTAGAGAGTACTGAGCAAGAAAGCAGAATGGCTGAAACAAATAAGAATAAAGGAAAACAATTGGAACCAAGGAGATAAAAAGACTCAACCACTCTCAGTTTTCCAAAATTACTCCTTTATTATATTTTTCAATGAATTTTAACGTGGCAGTTAACTCTGAGAGTTAAGTCTTCCTTAAAGGTTCTGTGCTCACACAAGTTACACCAGAGTGTGGGAAAATCCAACATTCCCATTCCATTGTTAAAACTTCAGGGAAGACTGTTACAATTTAATGTCAACTGAATGGTTTTAGCTTGGGATCTATTCAAAATGCCACTCCCTTCCTTCTCTTTTTTCCTCCTCTGATGGCACCCAAAGTCCCTGTGTGGCCTCACCCACTCTTTTCTGGTTCACAGTTCTCAGCTTCCAAAAAACAGTTGAGAATGCCAATGAACAGTAAGGACGGCAGTGCAGCTACGTAAGCGGGAAGCTCTGGCACCTGATGGTGTTCACCTGTGGTAAGACGAACACCAATGTGATTATTATCCAGTATTTGGAAAAGGGAATTGTATAGGAATAAACATCTGCATGTAGACATACATGCCTAAGTGTATGCATGTTCAGATACATTTAATACACAACCTTCTTTGAGTTGAAACAAAATAGCCACAAACTGGGATAGCTATCTATATAGTTACCTCTTAAATCTGTTTTATAGTCTAATTCAATTACGAACAAGAGTCACAGGAGAGCTATACAGTACAGTGTAGTGTAGAGAGCACAACCTTTACCCAGATTGCCTGGATTCAGACTTCACTATTAATTTGCTGTATGACTTTGGATAAGCTGGTTCACGTCTCTGCGCCTCAGTTTTCTCATCTGTAAGATAGGAACGACAACATTACATACTCATAAATTTTCTTGCAAAGACCAAATGAGCTAACATATGGAAGACGCTTACAACAGTCCATGACACATGGTAATTGCTATGTAAGTGTTTGCTGTCTTGATCATTACCATCATCATCATCATCATCAACCAATAATAACTCTTCAAAATCAGGAAACAAGCTATAAATGGTATTGCTGTTTTAGCTATTAGAAATAATACTCATTTTTTTCAAAGATTTCTTTTTATTTAGACCAATGCAAAACCACAAAATTTTCTTTTGAGTGCTTACTAAGTGCTAAGCATGTTTATGTGCTAGGAGTTAGAGACAGTGAAAGCAAGGCAGACAATGTCTCTGGTGTCCTGTAGGTTGGGTGCTACATATGGTTATTGTGCCATGAACCAATTCACAGAAATTTCAAAGATGCAGTTTTTAAGAAGAAAAACGTACATATTTATTTCTCTGTCAACAGACAGGAGGTTAATGTTTGAATGAATACTTATTATATCTTTACCCAAATCACATCATTCCTATGTAACTATGTCACCAGACTTTCTATTGATTTCCCTCAAATTGGTCAGCCTCCTTTACAAAGTGCCTGGACAGGAGGGGAAAGCTCTATGAGATGCCCTCAGCCCAGAGAGTAACACGGTCAACCAAGAAAGACAAGAGAATATGAACAGTACGCAGGTGCCCTGAAGCAAATGTTAACTAAAATTCATGGGCAAGTCATTTTCAAACACAAGGACATGAAATTGACAGCTCAAGCTCCATTATAAATGAACTTTGAGCAATTTCACCTCAAACTGCACAAAGAGAAGCTTCCCCTTGGGAAAGAGATCCTACAACACTAACCCAATTGCATGAGTTTTTTGGGTTTGAAAAATGATATTGAGTCTCAAAAATTTCAGGACATTGATCTAAAGCCAAAAGATCTGGGTTCTATTCCTGTACAATCTATGGGCAAGTCATCAATCCCTAAGCTTAGTTCATAGTATAGGTAAGAATCAATTGGGATGACATCATAGAATCTAGAGGATGTAAGTAGTGTGGTCTTTCAGTAGAATGCTGGAGTATGGACCATGTATTAGAAATGATCTGCAGAGGACCCTGTATCAGTCAGGGTTCCACTAGAGAAGCGGAACCAGTGGGGATTTGTTCTAGGGATTTGACCTTACCTTACCCGATTGTGGAAGTTGATAAGTAGTCTCTATAAGACTCTGCCTATGTGTCTGACGCTGGAGCTGGACTTCCACAGGGCAGGCAGTAGGGAAGAGAATTTGGACATGAACCAAGAGGTGTCAAAGGCAGGCTGGAGCCCACAGTCACGTGGTGGAATCCCACTTGGGTCTGACACTGGAAGCTGAGAGAAGCCAGGGCTCTTGGTCACAGAGCTAAACACACACACCTGGCCCAGGAGTCAAAGAAGGATCCAGGTAAAAACTAGAGCAGTTGCAAGGCCAAATGGCGCTTCACACCAACAATGAGGTGACTCAGCAGATCAGCACCAAGGCATGTAAGCTACCAAATGGCGATGCATCTCCTCTGTCTGCCCAAATGCCCAACAATTTTCCTTGTGGACCCCAGCCTCCAGAAACATAGAAGAATGTGAATGCTGGGAAATATAGTTCAGCCTAGCCAGTCAACAAACTACAAAGCCATCACAGACCCCTTTATTACAGTTGGGAAATTGACATAGCAACTTTCACATTCTTACCCAAGCAAATGTCACTGCGTGCTAATGCACTGGCACATTTATACTGAAATGGTTAAAAGCAAGACCTTTGAAGACTTTCTGATCCAAGTTTGAATCCAAGGTTTACCACTTTCTTGTTTTTGTGACCTTGAGAAAGCAAATTATTTAATTCTCTGTGCCTCAATTTCCTCATCTGTAAAATTGGGATTATAATATCTGCCTCAGACGGAACAAAGGTTAAGGGAGATGATACAGGTAAAATGCTAGTACACTGCCCATTATGTAGTAAGTGCTCAGTAAGCAATAATTGTTATTATCCTAATGGTCTCTTGCCAGCATCTCTTTAAGCGCTAGTTACATTAGAATCGGTATCTGAAGAGAATTCCCAGAGATGTCTCTTCCCTGCCCAGCTACATTGTATGCTTAAGGGTAGTGCAAAAGAAGTCTTCAAAGGACATTCTTGAGGCAAATAAGAATGGAACCAATTCAAACATCAAACCATAGGAACTGACAACTTTCATATTTCTCCAGCTGCTGAAGATATTTGCTGAAAGAATATTGGTACTTTGAAACATCATGCTTCCAAGTTGAATTGCATAGTGAGTTCACCAGGAAAAAAAAGCATTAAGAGGCAAACCAAAAATTATATTAGACAATATGTGCCAGGAAACAGAGTCATAAGGAGAAAGACTGCCTGAGATCAAATCCTGGCTCCACCACCTATTGTGCTTGGGTCAGTTACCTCATTTTCTACATCTGCTAAATGGAAATTGTATTCACATCTTGTCATAGAGTCACTGTGAGGGTTAAAGAGTTAGAAATATAAAGTGTTCAGAATGGTAGGCATAGTAATCATCACATGAGTATTTGCTGCTATGGCATTGTTGTCACCACCGTCATATTCGTTGCCATCACTCACTGATCTCTCTTCTTCTTTCAGCTAGTAATCAGCACCTACAAACTCAGCTCTACCCACACCAGCGGGAAGCATAAAAGCAACCAAAGAAAAACTGACCTCAACCCAGAACTAGCGTTCAACTCTCTAATGCATGTTTCTAACCTACCTGCTTCTTTTTGCCTTGGCAGACTGCTCTGGACATGACTCCTCACCTGCCCAGACCTGGGCAATCAATCAGCAATTCACACTTAGCTGGATTTTAGGGCCTTCTTCCTGGCCAGCTGTGGCCAGCTCTCATTCATGCTCCAGAGTAAGGGTCCATCAGAAAGGACTTCTGTGACCCCTTATGCCTAAAAAAAGTTATTGAAGTAGTTTTCCATTACTTATTTTAACAAGTGAAAAAAAAATGGAGTATTTCACAGTCTTGTTATCCTAAAGAGGAAGCAATTCTTAAAGCTCTTTGCTCATCATTGGAAAGCACCAGACAAATTGAAAACTGAGCCCTGCGGTTCTATAAGGAGAGGTCATGGCTTTTTTCAAATGTTTGTTTTTCCACACTTGCACCTGCACTTCACAGTGATAATATAGCTTAGAGGAGTTTCAAGAAAAGTGTCTCAGTCAGAACACAGAAGCTGAAGGAAAGATTTCTGTTTTTAAAAGAAATTCCTATAAATGATTTAGCAAATTTGAGCATGTACCCTGTCCAAAGTGCTAACATACTTTGTTTCAAGCAGCCAATTCTGCATGCAAAGTTGTGGTTTTCTTTTTCCTTCTGTGATCTGTGGCTGCCATTTCCTCATGGCAGAGCCCTTAGTGGTGCACAAACCAGGGATGTATTTCTCATTTGTGCATAAAAGTGATTTCCTTGAGTTATGAGCCCCAAAGTTCCAAGACACTTTCAGTCTGGGTGGTCACGCAGGTAAAAGCGCATAAACGTCTGTTCTTAGCATGGCTCGAGGAGTGAACATACCCACTTCAAACAACTTGTCTTTCTGGGAACAGGCTACACAGCACTCCATGAGGGAGAGGCATATTTGCGGTCATAACGTACTACAGCAATGGTAAGAGGATACGCCCCCCAAAATGTTAGAAAAGTGAAGAACAAAATAAAATCCAGCTCCTTATAGGATGGAAGCCTTTAGCATTCCTCTCCCGCACCCTCTGCGGAAACATCTTAGCTCCCTGGAATTCAACAGAAATGCCAAAACTAAGGTTGTGCCTGTAAACCGAATCATCAACCAACAGTAGAAGTTAAAATATACACTTTCTAAAGAATAAAAAATTAAGTTGAAAGTTTTTGAGAAAGAACCCCTTAAGTTTTGCTTAATTGTGCCAAATAAAGATGGCTCTAGAGGAGGAAGCCCTCATCCATTTCAGATTTGGAGAAGGAGGCTGCCACTGGCCACATGAGGCTGCTTGAGTGATGGGTGCGGATCCGGGCCCCAGGCACCGAGGTCTCCAGGCACCAGATGCACCAACAGTTCTACCAGTCCAGGGGAAGAGGACAGAGGGATGGGGTGTCTCCTGGAACGAATACAAGCTCTCCAAATGCAGGAGACCCATCTTCTCCTCTGAGCAGGTCCTGGGGGCCCCAGAAGTCAAGGAACCTTCAGAACTCGTTCTTCTATAAGCCAAGACAACCCTGAAAAGGTTATGATTGTTTGCCTGGAAATGTTGACTCAAATTGGAAGTACCCAGTTCCCTGCAAGAAGTATGTCTGATGATCCTTTTTCCTCCTATGAACTAAGGAATAGAACTTTCTTGATTATGAGATACATACTTGCCTATTAAAATAAAATTGCCCAGGGGGCAGGCCACAGTGGCTCAGCAGGCAGAGTTATCGCCTGTTATGCCGGAGACCCAAGATTTGGTTCCTGGTGACTGCCCATGCAAAAAATAAATTAATAATAAAATAAAATAAAATTGCCTAGGGTGCTACAATGGTGGCTCAGTGGCAGAATTCTTGCCTGCCATGCCAGAGACCCGAGTTCATTTCCCAGAGCCTGCCCATGTTAAAATAAATAAATAAATAAATAAAATTGTCTAAACTGAGCAACTTCATGATAAGCCACTATAAATGTATAAAGTTAATTCTGTTTGGATATATGTTCACTTGAGCTAAAATTGTCCACAGATGCATTTCTCTTTTTAAAATTCAATTTTATTGTGGTATATTCACACACCAAATAATCCATCCAACGTATACAATCAATGGCTCACAATATCATCATGTATTTGTGCATTCATCACCACAATCAATTTTAGAACATTTTCATTACCAAGAAAATAAATAAGTAAATAAAGAATAAAACCCCAAACATCCCATATGTCTTATCCACCCCTCATTATTTATTTGTTTATCTTTTGTCTTTATTTTCTTACTTATCTGCTCATACACTAAATAAAGGGGGTGTCAGTCACAAGGTTTTCACAATCACATGATAAAAGCTATGTACTTATGCAATCATTATGAGGCATCCAGGTTTCTGGATTACAGTTCAATAGTTTCAAGTATTTCCCTCTACCTCTTCTAATACACTAGAAACTAAAAAAGGGATATCTATGTAATGCATCATAATAACCTCCAGAATGACCTCTCCGACTCTATTTGAAATCTCTCAGCCACTGACACTTTGTTTTGTTTCATTTCTTTTCCCCCTTTTGGTCAAGAAGTCTTTCTCAATTGTACCATGCTAGCACCAGGCTTATCCCTGGGAGTCATGCCCCATATTGCCAGAGAGACTTTTGCCCTTGGGAGTCACATGCCAGGTAGGGGGGATGGTAGTGAGTTTACCTGCAGAGTTGTCTGAGAGGGAGAGGCCACCGCTGATGTATTTCTGACTATAGAATACATACACCCCTAAAAAGCTGCCAAGAAATCTTTGAAAATGGAAATATATATTTAAAGTGCTGGGGGAGCTCATTATATCCAAGAACACTGAAATGAATTATTCAGTAAAGTAGAGAAACAGTGTGTATTTAAAGAGGAGCTGAGGTTTGAAAGAAGTACAACACATGATCTTTGCCCTCCAGCAGATTCCCATTCAGGAAATTGTTACAAAAATTTAGATTTCCATCTAATTAATTTTCTTAAAATAAGGCCACCTGTGTAATACACAGCATCCAAGAATTCCGAATCATGTCTTGTGCGAGGGAAGTAGCATATGATAAGGCCCTGCCATATAATATTGTGTAGTCAGATAATATCCCATCCTCATAGCAGAGTAGTCGTGAAATTCCTAGGTGTCGTGGGCCATTCGACTTGCAGACAGGATTTGCAACAGAGTTGAGGAACCTCTATGCAAAGTTGATCAGTCACTCCTCCTCTATCACCTTCCCTTTACGTTTTTGTCCACTCATCTCAAATACACAGGCATCCAGACACACTCACACTCACTTGCAGAGTTTCTAGTGATTTGAGCTACTTCTTGGCTGTCTCAGGCCTTCTACAGTGAGGTCTCATTGGAATGAGTTAAACATCACCAGTCCATTCTCTAGGCCCTCACTGACTTCACCTCCCCACCTTTCCTCCCTCCGTCAGAGGAGAATCAGGGGCAAGACAAGGAGGTTTCCTGGAGCCCACAGATTATACCATGTAAGTAACCCTTGTTTGTACCTGTGTCTAGGTACTGCCCTACCCTGAAAGAAGTAGGAACAAACTCATCACAGCATAGCAGTAAAGATTCTTCACTATGTTAGCTCAGTTATAGCTGAGATTGAAAGAACCCTAGTGGTCTCCTGAGCCTGGATTAGAATAAAAGACAGAGGTCTGTTGGAGGTTTAGTGGCAGTATGTGAATCAAAAATAATATTTTATTCTTAGAACCTAAGGGAAATCTAAGTCCATAGACGTATCACTATTGAACAGTTAAATGTATTGAATGTAATATTTTTGGCTCTTAATTCTCTATGGTATTTGCTCCGGTTGACCATCTCCTCCTTGAAAAAGCATCTTCTCTTGGCTTCTTTCACACTATGCCCTCCTAGTTTTTTACCCTTGCCTCTGCTAATAACAATAACAGTAGCAACAACAACTGTAACGAGAGCTTATGTTTGTTGAGTGCTTCCTCTGCACCAAACATAATATTATATATATCTTCATGTGTTATCTCAAGTTGTAAGCCTGGCTTCTCACTTTACTCTCTGTCCTCACTCTCTCCCAGGGATTTAGCAGCCATTTATTAGATAATCACTCCCAAACCATTATCTCTAGCCCAGATCTATTTACATTCCAGACCCATACACTAACTATTTACTTGGCAACTGCTCTTGAATATTTCTCAGGCATCTACAAATGAACTCTCAATCATTCGTCATACATCAGCCACTTCTCCAGTGTTCCCCAGCTCAGTAAATGACACTATTAAGCAGGAATATGGGAATCATTCTTGACACTTCTCTTCCTTTAGCTTCTATAAGCAATCCATCATCAACCTATCATTATTTTCTCCATAATGTATACCAAACCCACCTCTTCCCTCCTTCATGTGTCAGTTTGGCCAGGTGATGGTGCCTGGTTTCTGGTCAAGCAAGTGCTGGCCTGTGTTACTATGAGGACATTTCATGGACTTAAATCATGATTATGCTGACCGCATTCACAGCTGATTACTTTTGTAATCAGCTAAGGAGAGTGTCTTCTGCAATGAGTGATACTTAATCTAATCACTAGAAGGCTTTTAAGCAGGATTCAGAAGAGACAGTCACTCTTCCTGCTTCAGCTGGTGAGCCTCTCTTGTGGAGTTCATCCAGACTCTTCCCTGGAGTCTCCAGCTTCATAGCCTGCCCTATGGATTTTGGACTCTTCCATTTCCATGCTTGTCCAGCAGCCTCTCCTGAGAGTTTGTTGAGGAACTTCATCAGAATTGCCAGCTTGCAGCCTGCCCTACAGACCTTGGACTCTATATCTCCACAGTTACGTGAGACACTTTTATAAATTTTGTATCTACAAATATCTCTTGCTGATTTGTTTCTCTAGAGAACTCCAGCTAATAAACCTCCCTTTCCACAGCTGCCTGTCTCCTCTGAAGCAGGGCCAGCACCTTATAACTGGTCTTCCTACTTTTGTTCTTGCCCAATGCCAATCTAGTCTCCACAAAGCACTAGTCTTTTTAAAATAAAATGGTCTCTTACCTATTCAGTGCCTGTCCTATGGCTTCCCATGGAATTTATAACAAGGTCAAGAATCCGCAAGTGATCTCTGCCCACATCTCCAGGCTCACCTGCCACCATCTTCTCTCTCTCACTTGGCTTCAGCCACTGTCATCAACATTCTGTTCTCCAGCTACTCCAAGGTTGTCCCTACCTCAGAATCTTTCCATGAGCTCTACTGTCTTAATGCTGGCCCCTTCACTAGACTACACCCTTTATGAGAACAAAGAACACATCTACTGGCTCAATGCAGTGTCCACAGAGCTAGCACAGTGCCCAGAATGGAGGTAATCGGTAAATATTTTCTGAATGCATAAGTATAAATATCCAATGAATATCTATTAAAGATCTATTAAGTACCAGGTACAATGATGAACACATAGGCCCCTCCATAGAACAGCTCATAATATAGCAGCTGACATCCCTAAGAGCAAACAAGAAAGGGTAAGCAAGAGATAAATCAGTCCTTTCAGAACCTCCACCCAAAAGTGGCATCCTATTGCTACAATACATTCATTAGAACAAATCACTAGGTCCAGGCCACACTCAAGAGAAAAGAATTACACAAAGGCATGAATACTAGGAGGTCAGGATCATTGGTCACTGCTTTAGTTTCCTAGATTGCTAGCCACAAACAAGGTGCCTTAAAACAGAAATTTATTGTCTTACAGTTCTGGAGACTAGAAGTTCAAAATCAAGATGTCGGCAGGGCTGTGCTCCCTCTGAAACCTGAAGACGAGAATCCTTCCTTGCCTCTTCGTAGTGTCTGGTAGTTTGTCAGCAAGCCTTGGCTTTCCTTGGCTTGTGGCTGCAGTCCTTCAATCTCTACCTCAGTCTTGACCTGTTGTCCTCCCACGCCCTCCCCTTGCCATGTCCAAATTTCCCTCTTCTTATGAGGATACCAGTTGTAATGGATTAGTGTCCACCCTAATCCAATTTGAACTCATTTTAGCTAATCACATCTTCAAAGACCCTGTTTCCAGATATGGTCACATTCACATGACTGAGGGTTAGACTTGAACTTATCTTTGGAGGGGCAGGATTCAACCCATAACACGGACCATTTTAGAGGCTGTTTACCAGAGAGGCTTCTCACTCCATGTCAATATATGTAAATCTATCTCTTCATTGTCAAATAGAGAATTCAAAGGTAGACGTTAAAGAATCAGATATTCAACCAGGCCCTTGTTGTTGGATTTTAGGATGTTTACAATTTCCCACTGAATTCTGTAATAAATATCATTGAACACATTCATTTTCACACTATTCAAGCATTTCTGGAGGGTCAATTTCTAGAGTTAAAAGTTACTCGGCTAAAGGACCTGCCCAATTTAATTATTCATATATATATTCAATTGTTTCCAAAAATGTTGTACTAATCTACTCCTCAACAATTTCTAATTAATACTTTAAATATTAAATATTAAAAATATTTTACTTTCCCACTGTGTAAGAAATATCGCAGTAGTCCCACCTTCTTCTTATGATTTCTTCCCCAATTTTGCTTTCATTACTCCTCTAGATATGACCTCCATAACTGCAGATTTTACCTAACTCCTCCTTCTGACACAGCTTTTCTTCTTCATCAGAGAGATGCGGAGGATGTATTAGCTGGTGCAGATGAAGTTATGCTGTGATAACAAAAAAAAACCATAAATCTCTATGGCTTACATATGAAAATTTATTTCTTGTTCACACAAATCCTTTTTCAGGTTTTGAAGGGCTCTCCAGAGGAAATTTTCCTCCCACCTGCTCTATCAGTTGGTTCCACCACCTCAACATACGATCTTGGTTGAAGTAGGGAAAGAAGAGACAGCTGAAGTATTAAGTAGTAGCTTTTAATGACTTCAGCCAGGAAGCGACATATATCGTTTCACTGAACATTCATTGATCAGAACTAGTCATGTAATCCCACCTAAGGATTTTGGTGAACATTCAAATATTAATTAAATATTCAATGTTATTAAAGATTTAACAACTCACATAATAAACATTTGACATTAATACATGTCATTATTGACATGAATAGACACTTTATAAACTATTGACAGTTCATTAATTTAATGTTTATAAAATTATACCTCTATCAGCTTACACAAAGATGAATATACTTTTATGGGTAACAGAGGCCTGTCTCAACAAACCCAGATATTGCCAGCAAATCAGAAAATCTGCAGACTTGCCCTGATTTTGGTCTTCTTGGTAAAGTCGAATAAAAACATAAAAGAAAAGTTGTATGTCTCTAACCTTGCCTTGTTTCCTAGAGACAGATGCATGCCACTTTGCTCCACATGTTGAAATGACCATTGCCAGATGATGTATTTTTTTAAGTGGACGCAACTTGGCACTGGACTTTCCTACCTCTCCTGTTTCTAATCATGCATTGCCTAGGCATGTCAGGGTCAGGCTTAAAGACTTGCTAGAACTGGATTCAAGATTTATGAGAACGAGATGTAACCAGGCCTCTCCCAGAGGTTTGGGAACAGCTGGAGTCTGGCCCTTTGCATCATGACAAGGACTATTAAAAACTAAAGCGGTTTTGTTTTTTCTTTCTAAGATGAGTGCAGAAAAGCAAAAGAGCAATCCAAAGTAATATCAAAGGCATCCTCACAAGAGGCACCTTTAAAGCACAAAATTTGAACAGCTCTGGCTCTCCACCTCACTCACATTTCAAACTCTTTGTAAACAAGAGGTGAAAATTATTAGGTTTGATCTGTGGGTTTTCCCCCTTGACCCATTCCTGAATGGAATTGAATCATTCCCACTCACAGCAGTGAGGGGCTGTTTTGTTCTCATGGCCCCACCCTGTGCTGATGTAATGCTCCACGGCTGTGTTTTCCTGATGAGCGCCCTAGGCTGAGTCCTCGCCAGGAGGAGGGAAGCTGCTTGCCCAGCGCTCCTGAAATGGCTGGGAGAGAGAGGAGAGCCGAGGCCACTGGTGTCTGCTGTGGAAAGGACTGACAGCTCACGCTGAGTATTGGAAAATTCACCTCTTCCCTCCTTCTCTCCAATTCCCCAGGACCACCCCCTACCCCCACCCCAGCCACTCCAAGACCATCCATTCCCCATAGTTCATCACTCATCACCGGAGAGCTCTGCTTTCTTTAAACTGGTCCCTGCGGCCACACTTCCCTTCCTTTGCAACATTAGAAGAAGTCTACCAGCCTAAGTACTCCTGCCGACTCACAGCACCCTGGTTCAGCTCCTAAGGCAGACCAAATGTGTCAGAAACAGTTCCCTGGCCTGAAGCAGATAACCCAGGGTTCTAGTCTGGCTTTCCTTAATGGGTAGCTCTTCTTGAAGGGTTTATTTTTCTAACTGCTCAGCTTACTTTTAATGTCGAATTTATATTTGTGAATGTGTCAGAAAAACCAGGGCAGAAATAAAGTCTTAAATAAAATAAAAAACATAAGCATTGCATTTATTCCATGCCCCTCCCAGTTCCAACTCACTCCTGATTCATCTTTTAATGCGTTTATTTTTTAAAGGTATAGGGTTATTTGAAAAAAAATAGCAAAATGAGAGATACATACATTTTTTGCATGTCTTTTTTTTTTTTTTAACTATCCAGGGCACTTTGTAAAAATTATAAACAAATTTAGTATTTTAAAGCCATTTCATTGTCTTTCACATGACAGCAACTAACTTTGGTGAAAAACCTTTATTAAAGGTAACTATTTCTAATGAAGTGATGAAAAGTACATATAAACCTTGAATTTAAAGAAAACTGTTAAATAAATCTAATTGCTGCAAATCATTTATTTTCCCTATATGGAATTTAAATATATTCTGATCTATTCAAAGATTTCAACTCACTTTCTGCTTGGTTGCTGATTTTTTTGTATTCCCCTTGGAAAGGGGAGCAAAAGACGAGAGAAAAAAGCAGATTCTTCCTTTGAAGGAGGATAGAAGCTTTATGCAAAGTGCAGAAACAAACAAACAAAATTCTGGTTCTCTTTCACTGTGAGCTGAAAGCATGTTAGCAAAGCACCTGGAAGTCTGCACAAATGACTAAAAAAAAATTTAATCTAAAACAATGTTTTTCAGTGGCAAAAATTGTCACAAAAATGTTAAATCAGATAACTATGAGCTTAACAAACTGCATTTTGAAAATTCATCTAGTATTTTTGGTTGAAAACATTCTAAAGCCTCTTGGCCCCCAGATTAAAAATGGCCCTTATTACCAAACAGGTGAAGAAAAAAATAAACCTATTGGAATTTATGGACCTGAGATCAAAGATAATTTAGAAATGTTATCTCTCCTCAATGAAACTGTCTTCAACCTCTACCCCCTCTCATCCCTTTGGGGACACCTGGCCTTTCCAGCTTGAAGAGGCGCCTTGGAGTTTGGTTGGGCAAACACATTTTAGTGTGTAATTTACCCTCATACCCAAGGACAATGGTATTTTCAATGCATTTATCTTTATGTCATACTTTTTACTACATAATGAAGGAAAATTTAGCCATAGGCATCACTTGTTAAATGGGGAGCAGACAAAATGGGACTATATATTGTGAATATTACTGACACTGGACTCATAATAAGAGGGATATATACATTAGAAAAAAGTTGGGAAATCCTGTGTAGGCAAAGGAATGGAGGATAGACTTAAGAAGAACAAGACTGACATGGAGAGAACAGGTAGGGGCCTGTTAGAAGATTCTGTGTGAAGGGCCAAGACCTGAATTTAGAAGTAATAATAGGATTGGCCTGGAGGGAAGAGATTTTGGAACAATTTAGGAAAGGAAACTGTCATTGTTTGGTGATAGTGTGAGGGAGTTGAGTTTCTCAGTAAGAGAGAAATCAGGGATGGTTCCCAGTTACTACTTGGGCGACTTTGGTAAAGAGTGCTGGAGAAGGAATCATTAAGAGAGAGAGCAATGAGCTTGGTTTTAGCCAATCAAGGAAGCTGGATTTTTTTTCTTCCTAGTTGAGCATGTATTCCCTTAACATCTCCCTTTTTTCTGTTCTTCTACTTCACATAGCCCCATTCCCTTTATTCTGATGCCAGCGACTTATAAGAATTCAGAACACACCATGAAGGTCTCTGGATTGTGGACAGAGTTAAGGTGTGTTTTAAAAAACTGAAGGTTGCTCTCAACCTGTAAATCTGATCTTAGCTGTGATTAGTAGACCCAAGTTCTGGTTCTAGTTCTTCCATGAATCAACTGTACGATCTTGGGAAAGTCACTTAAACTCTCTCTATCTCAGTTTTTAACTCTGCAAAATGAGAGTGATGAGCGGGCCATGGTGGCTCAGTGGCAGAGTTCTCACCTGCCATGCCACAGACCTGGGTTCAATTCCCAGTGCTTGCCCATGCAAATAAAAAAAAGAGAGAGAGAGAGAGAGTGATGAACTCCATGAGCCTTAATGCTTCCTCCCATGCAGAGATTTTGATTCCACAGAATCAATGCTTTTTGCAATGCCCAGAACTTCATGGGCTTTGAATAATCCACACAATATTGTGATGGTTATTTTACTTTGACTAAAATTACCTATCATTTGATGCCAACGAGCAGGTTGCATCATGTGGCTTTGGAGTTCAAGAGAGAAACAACAGAGAGAAATAAAAGTAATTTCATCGAGGGAAAAAAAGATTCAAGCTCTTCAAGCTCTGTGATCTGTTGCATACAAGCAAGTCACTTTCTTCTCTACTTCAAGACCTCAAGTTGAAAAAAAAAAAAATCCTCCACCCACACCCCAGGAGGACAGAGAGACGATGATTAAGAGAGCTAAAGGTTCAGAGGATGAAGAACAACTCTGTAAATGAGGCCTAATTTGTTCTTGGAGAAAGATGCTCCAAATAATAAGATTTAATTATCTTACTTTCTATTGTAGATACTGAGAACCCTTGGTTAATTCTATGCCAGCTCCTTACTTCATCTTGTTCCTTCCAAATAACAGAGCAGAAATGAAAGTGCTTAGAAAAGATAAAGAAATTTCATAACGATGATGGAATTTTAAAAATATTTGCAGTCTTCCCTCAGGCGTGACAAAGTGTCAAGATCTATCAAAAGCCCTGAGATCTAGCCTCTGATTCTAAATCTGACACTTGGCAAATGAGAGACCAAAAAAACCCATGACAGAAACCTTCTGAACATCAGTTTTCTCATGTGTAATGCAGCAGTCATAGTGACTACTTCACAGAGTTGTCGTGTAGGGTAAATGTGACCTACATATTTAAAGTCTTTCACAGCAGACTTGACACATGGCCTGTGTTCAACAAACACTTATTCTTCTGTCCCTTCTCCTGTCCCTTCATCCATCACACAGCCTGATTATATCACTCCCCTACTCAAAATTCATCAGTGGTTTCCTATCACCTGAGAGATGAAATGTGAATTGTCAATGCCCCTTCTTTTCTCCCATCATACCTGACATCACACCCTTTTCTCCTGGCACACCTGTGCTTTCCTGAAAAAACCATTGTCTTAATACCCTCACGTTGCAGAATTGCAATATATCAGGAGTGGGCTGGCTTTTAACCATGGTGATTTGTTAGTTTACAAACTTACAGTTGAGACCATGAAAATGTCCAAATGAAGGCATCATCAAGACGATTTTGTGATCCTGGACCCTTCTGTCATATGGCAAGGCATATGGATGGCAGTATCTACTGTTCCTTCTCTCCTGGGTTTTGTTGCTTTCAGCTTCTGGCTGTTCCATCTGTGGCTTTCTGTGTGTGTCCCACTCTCTCAGCTTTTGTGCTTTCTCTCTATTTCATGCTCTTATACAGGGCTCCAGAAAGAGGATTAAGACTCACCTGGGGCACACATTAACTGAAATAATCTAATCAAAAGGTCCCACAAAAGAATTAACTTTAAGAATGTCATCTTTTCTGGGGCGCATAAAACCTCCAGACCATCACGACAATGTTAGTTGCTTCAGGGCTTTGGGTGGTGCTATTCTTCTGGTGAGGAACTCCCTTCCCAATCTTATCTGCCTGACCAACTCCAATTCACTAAAAGACTCACTTCACGTGATACCATCTCTTAGAAGATCCCTGACCTATTGGTTGGATTAGGTCCCCCTTCTATCTGTCTTGTGTATGCACTTATCATGTTGTATTAAAAAAAACACTTTGTATTTGAAAATAATTTCAAACTCACAGAACAGTTGCAAAAATAATACAAAGCCAATACAGAGAACGCCAATATACCTCTGCAATGTGTAATTACATGAACGATGTAGCTAAGTTCTGGTGTCAAGTTCTTTGGTCAAGCAAGCACTGGCCTTACTGTTACTGTGATAGTATTTTGTAGGTGAAGTTACATTTTTAGTCAGTTGATTACATCTATGGCTGATTGCATCTACAATCAACAAAGGAGATTGCCTTCTGTGCTGAGGGGAGACTCCTGTTCAATCAGTTTGATGCCTTAAAGGAAAACCTGAGGATTTCAGCAGTTAGAAAGAATAATTTCTCTTTCTGCTTCAGCCAGCCTACTTCTTCTGGAGAATTCTATGTTACTTTCATCAGAGTCCCCAATTTGCGGTCTGCCCTACAGAATTCACATTTGCCAATCTCCACCATCATGCAAGCCAATTCCCATAATAAATCTCTTTATATTTATATCTCACTATCTGGCTACTCTATTGGTTAGATTTCTCTGGAGAATCCAAATACAAACCCCTACCAGATACCCAGATTTACCAACTCAACATATAATCACATCTGTTGTATCATTCTACCTATCTACCCATCTATCTATCTATCTATCTATCTATCTATCTATCTATCTATCTATCTATCTATCTATCTATCT